>JANHFJ010000873.1:36078-50777 GCA_032468195.1 Cerberus rynchops | reverse complement strand
AAACCTTGGACTCTATCACTAAAAAAACTGAACTAAAGTCTGCCAACACTTACCATCCCAGGAGCTGGATTCCACCCAATCAGCAGAGTTGAATAGAGAAGCTGTACCACCATAGCAGGCATTGGTTGTGTCAATGCCCTCAATGTCTGTGTTCCCTGAATCCTGAAAAAGCTGCATCAGAACAGTCTTAACAGCTTTGGATTTGTCAATAATAGTTTCTGTTCCAACTTCCAGGCGGCCAATAGACTCCCAGGAGAGATTGTTTCGCTCTACCAGATGTTGTACTACAGTCAGGCACAAGGAATTGATGTCTTCGTGTGCAGCACAGAAACCCATTTGCTTCTGGCCTAGGCCTATGGTGTATTTCCCTGATTCTACTCCATCATATTTCTCTAACTCACTTTGTTCTACATATTGAAATGGGAAATATACCTCCAGAGCAAGGATACCCACATCCTTAGGCCATGGAGAGATTGTCTGGGCTGATTGTATAGAAGCTGTGGAGAAACTGCAAGACAAGTAAAGAGGAAAGGTTTTTTACAATACACATTTAGATATAATTCTGGCTTCTACATTATTAGGAGGAATACCTTACAAAACAAAGATGTTTCTGACTGATGCAGCAAGGACTTTGCTTGCCTCATAAGTATCCCACAAGCAAATAACAAGAGCAGGTATATTTATACTCAGGGATTAAAGAAAAGGAATATTCACAATCTCGTTTATAGTAAATGTACTATAATTAAACCCACTGTGTAAATAACTGTTGCTCTATACTTAGGCTTTCCCGTACAATCTGAGGCACAACTTAATACAGTGCTCATTTTCTCACTCCATCTCCAACATCCCTATGAAGCTTATGGAAAAGTGAAGTATCTTACAATCAACAATGACACAAAGGTGCTTGGAACTGCAGTGGCAGCCTTCAGGTAAGACTACTGCTACATTCAAGGCTGCTTTTTAAATGAATGTGGAAATTCCAAGTGCTAGAGAGGACTCATTCGATGATAGATGTATTGCAGGCAGTTTTTTGAGATCTATATAAACAAATTTGATTTGTATAAACAAATAAATAACAAGGTCCTATTTATGATAGTGAGGATTTGCTTCTATACTTGAGTTCCAAGGAATCTTGTTTCAATTTTTCTGTCACTGAAAGAAATTAATAAGTCTCTGCCAAAAAAAAAAAAATGTATTCACTGTGGTACCCTGATATTCAGGTGCTGCCTTTTGAGATAAGTTCTTGAAATAACCTCTTTTTATTTTCTGCAGTTATATTTTCATCCTTTTAAAATAGACTTTAAAAACTGGTGAGAATGAGTTCTATAATTTCTGTTTTATATCGTCATTGATTGTATTGTTATAGCAATATTTTTATAGATTTGACTTTATAGATTTTAGTTTTTTGCAAACTTGTATGAAGAGCAAAATAGAAACATTTATGTTAAATATGGATAAACACTTGAGATATATGATTTCAATACTATCTATGGTTTTTTTGCACTTTAGCATTTGGGTGAACTGTGGCATTAAAACTTTTAGTGTGTTTACATCTACAGCATCTTAAAAACATGCATTCCAATAGCCTAAATGATATTTGCTCATCCTAACCCTAACATATGGTTATCCAAGGGGTTAATGTTTAATACAAAGACCTTTGATTACATTTGCACAAGATCAACATTGCTGGACAACATTAGGGGTCAGGTCCAAAGGGTGTGTGCATATATTACTTAAGTTATTGCTATTTAAAGATCTTACAAAAAGAGTATTCTAAAAATTCAGCCTCCTTGCTTTTATTCCTTTTTTGTTTGTTTGTTTCAGGTTTTTATTTTATAACCTATAAAAATTCCAGTTTCAATTGAACAGTGTTTTGTCTGGATACAAATAGTTTTAGGAAATAATAATCAAAATGTTTACAACAATATTTATTACATTGATATTAATTATAGTAGTGTTAGTAATAATATTATTTACTTAACCAATTCAACGTATCACTAATTCTTCCCATATATTTCTCTGTTTCTAGCTCCTGTTTTTTTTCCAGCTAGCCATTGAGAAAATAAGTCCCATGTCAAAAAGTAGTCCGTTTCTTTCCTTTCCTTGATTATAAATCTATTCATTTCTGCACATTCTAATATTTTTTAAATCACATTTTCATTCATTGGGATCTCTTCACTTTTCTACTGTTGTACAAACACAATTCTGGCTGTAGTCAATACATGTAAAATCAAATATGCTTTCCCTTTATTATATTTATCCGGGAACATGCCCAGTAAAAATATCTCAGGTTTCAAATCAATATGCTGCTTTATCGTTTTCTCCAGCCATGTATGGATTTTTGTCCAATATTTTTTCACTTTTTGACATGTCCACTACATATGTTAATACGAGCCAGGTGTCTCGTGGCATTTCCAGTATTTTGCTGACCTATCCTTAAACATCTTTGCTAACCTTGAAGGTGGAAAATGCCATCTATAAAAAATTTTATAAAGATTTTCTTTGTACACAGACATTGTTAATTTATAGTATCTATCCCAATTTCTGCCATTTATCTAACTCAATCAGATAACAAATTTTTTTAGCCCATACTATCATTGTCTCTTTTACTTGTTCATCTTCCATCTTAATACTTAGTAAATAACTATATATTTTCTTTATTCTCATCTGTCCCTGTTAACAACTGATCTATTTCTGTTAATTCTTTATGGAAACCATACATTTTGACATCGTTCTCATATCTAGATTGTATCTGCAGGTATGATCGCCATGTCATCTCAATCCCAATCACTCAGTTTCTGTTTAGTTTTAAGTTCCCCCTTTTTATTCAAAATATCTTGATATCTTGTAATATTCTCCATATTGATAACATTTGGGTAAATCAATGCCTCCTTAGTTTTATTCTGATTTTTTCTTCCTATTGTCATAGAGATACAGGTAAATCCTCGACTTACAACAATTGAAACCAAAATTTCTCTTGCTAAGTGAGATATTTGTTAAGTGAGTTTTGCCCAATTTTACAACCTTTCTTGCCACAGTTAAGTGAATCACTGCAGTTGGTAAGTTAGAAACCTGGTTGTTAAATGAATCTGGCTTCCCCATCGACTTTGCTTGTCAGGTTGCAAAAGTTGACATGACCCAGGGACACAGCAACAGTCATAAGTATGAACCAGTTGCCAAGCATCTGAATTTTGATCACATGATCATGGAGATGTTTCAAAGGTTGTAACTGTGAAAAATGGTCATAAATCACTTTTTTCAGTTTTGTTGTAACTTTGAAAGATCACTAGATAAACTGTTGTAAGTGAAGTACTACCTGTAATGCTAATTTTAATTTGGATTGCTTTATTAAAAATATAAAATTAAGCTTTTTTTAAAAAAAATGGTGGGATATCAAAGTAAATAAGAGTATTTTCTTATTTTAAAAGAATAGTTTATCAGGGCTACAAGCAATAAAGTCTGCATCAGCATACTATTAAGTGCGGACAGGATTTTGAATCCCAGTTTTGAATTTTGCATTGACAGTTGACTTTTGGGTTTAATATTTCATTGTGTACTGATGAAAAATATGTGATACTATTGACACTATCTTCTTGAGGTCTGAAAAATGGAAAGTGCAACACAGTGAAAATATTTATACTTTATACTTAAATAGGAAAAAAGTAAAAGTATACATTTAACGATCTGGAATACAGATACAGATTGACAGAGTTGGAAGGGACCTTGTAGGTCATCTAGCCCAACACACACACCCCACAAGCAGACACTACACCATTTCTGACAGATGACAGTCCATTTTCTTCTTGAAAGCTTCCAGTGATGAAGCTCCCACAACTTCTGAAGAATAGAATATAAACTATGCTTGTTGTGAAAACTGGTAAACAGATAACTGCAGACTTTCTCTTATTTTTTTTATAAATTGTAAGACACCTGAGCTAATGTGGTCCTTTATGGCATTAATGTTCATATTGGACCAAACTGCTTCTGCATTGCCAGTTAATTAAAGAGCTTGCTATTCAAAAGCTACATAATTTGGAAAAAAGTTTTTCTCACATGCATTCTCATGGATCAGATACTTTTGATTCTTTTAGATGATTTAACCTATTGTTCCTATAGGATTCAGATGTAAACATTTGCAAATATTCTTTCACAAAGAGAAGAAATTGTAAGAAATAGCCAGTTATATTGAAATTAAAGGCAGGATAGAAGATGAAAGTTGAAAACACTTGTGCATGCTTTTCATAGAGAAAAGAGTTTTAAGAGGCATTTTTTACTTGCAGATTTGTAGCTGGTGATCCTAATATTTTTTTAAAAAATACCTGACTTTTACTAATCTATTTTTAATATTATGATTAAAGCAGAATTTTCTTATCAAATTTTCCAGTAGATTACCATTGGAAAAGTTTATGTAAAAGTAAAACTCTGATTACTGAGCCTGAAAATGTCAACATTTTTTAGTGATATTTTTTCTTCACTTACCGGTTCTGCTTCACCAGTGCTGAAAAAGTGAGAGGCGAAAGGGGTTTCTGCAATGTTTGTTTCATCTGAAAGCAGCACAGCTGCTTAGTGTGTCTGAAAAGCCGGAACATTTTCCAGTTTGGTTAAACAGTCCAACTAAGCTTTGAACTAACTGCTCCCTAGCTTTTTAAAATACACTCCAAGGGTACCACACAGCTCCGGTAAGTCCCTCCCTGCTCTTATCATGATAGCCAGCAGTATACTCAGCACAGGTAACAGTACACAAGCTGATCTAACTAGGTTTTTGTAAATTTTTTTAGCATCAACTTTCAGCCCCGGGGGTTCTAAGTTCCTGACCATCTTTAATCAAAGGTGTCTTCCTATTTTGTTCTGACTAGAATCACTCTAAAAATTTCCATCCATGAATGGTAGCATTTTTTGGATCTTCTCCTCTTCCACACCCAAGTTCTAACTAGCTGTAAGATATTAAGTCTGTATTTTCCTGTATTGCTCTGTAAATCAAAGAGCACCCAGAAGTAGAATTTAGTCTGGAAAAAAACTTCCTCATTCACAAAAGTGGCTTGAACTGAAAAAAAAAAAATCCCCACATTTAGTATTTAGTAGTTAGTATAGTTTCGGTTTTCATGTAGGCATACATATACAAAATTATAATGCTTTTCCTTTCATTCAATGTGCTTAACATTTTATGTTTGAAATAACATGCCATCCTTCAAAGTCAAATCTTCCTAAAACAGTTTATAATACATCCAAATTATATTAAACCCTAGCATTTCCTCTTCTACTGCTGATCATCTTAATATTGTATTTTCTGTATGTTCCACCACAAGATTTGTAAATAACCACGTACTGCAGTAATACTAAATTATTATTTATACCTTCCTTGAAGGAGGCAACAATAATAACCATAACAGTAAGACTGCCATGAATGACAAAGACAGCCTCTCAACTATGTATTTAGCAAATACAGGTGGTCCTCAATTTATGACAATTGAACCCAAAATTTCTGTTGCTAAGCAAGACAGTTGTTAAGTACGTTATGTGCCATTTTATTACCTTTTTGCCACACTTGTTAAGCAAATCATTACAGTTGTTAAGTGAATCTGTTTTCCCACATTGGCTTTTTTTGCTGCAAGCCGGTTGGGAAGATTACAAATGGTGATCACATGATCCCAGGACATACCAACTGTCATGAATGTATGTCAGTTGTTGCCAAGTGCCTAAACTTTGATCATGTGACCATGGGGATACTCAAACAGATATACTTATGAAAACTGGTCATAAGTCATCTTTTTCAGTGTCGTAACATTGAACGGCCATTAACAAATGGTTGTAAGTTGAGGACTATTTATACCATCATAATTAAATAATCACTGCCCTGAGTCCCTTGGGAGATGGGGTGGTATAGAAATCCTGACAAATAAATAAATAAATAAATAAATAAATAAATAAATAAATAAATAAATAAATAAGTAAGTAAGTAAGTAAGTAAGTAAGTAAGTAAGTAAGTAAGTAAGTAAGTAAGTAAGTTGCACATTTCTCAATCCCTGCCTTTAACTTTAGTTCATAATCATTTATGTTGGTCAAATGACAAACAAAATTCTGGGCACCAAAATAATATCTAAGCCTGCTACAATGTGAACTGAAATACTGCCCTGTATGCATGCAAAAGTCTAACATCAAATTATTTATGTTATTTCTATGAACAAACAGTCATTGTCATTTAGCTTCTATCTCCAGGCAAGAAAACTCTGATTTAGTACAGCTGTCAGCTAGCATAGAGAAGCATCCAAAGTAAAAAAAAAAAGTTCATTTTATTACTTTAAGTGTATAACAAACTTAACAAAATAGCAGTGCAAAAGGGGACAATTGAGGTAAGGAACTGCCTCCCAGAATTTAATGTGCTAACAGATACTACTTTAAATTCAGATGAAAGGCTACAGAGGAAATGCAGGGGAGAGGTCAGAGCAGCAGATAAAATATAGCTGAAGCTGCTGGGGAAACAAGATGGCTCAAGATACAAGTATTCCTTGAGGTATAATCGGTCATTCAACAAATGTTTGAAGTTGTTGGAGGGGGAAACACACAACAAAAGGAAGGTGAAATAGAGTGGGAGGAAAGAGCAGAATGAGAAGGTGCAAGGATAAAAGAACAGAGAGAAATAAGAACAACCAGAACAATAAGACCTATCTATAAGTAAAGCAATGGAAGAAGAAATAAAATTGCTGTCAATTAACATAAATGGATTGAACTCTGCTATGAAAAGGAAAAAGATTTTTTTTAATAAACTAGGAAAATTAAAATTAGACTTAATTTGTCTTTAAGACAATTTAATTTGTCTTAATTTGTCTTCCTTAAAGGATTAACTCTGTAAAGTGGAAAAACACAAAAGGAGATTTCTTCTAACAACCAGTTCTCCAAATTGCTTAGAAAATTTACTACCAGTTCTAGTGAACCTGCTAGAACCTGCTGAATTTCACCTCTGCTTATGACTCTTTTTCACACTTATGACTTGCAGCGTCCCAATGGTCACATGACCAAAATTCAGATGCTTGGCAACTGGTTCATGTTTAGAATGATTACAGTTTCCTGGGGTCATGGGATCACCTTTTGCAAACTTCTGACAAGCAAAGTCAATGGGAAGCCAGATTCACTTAACAATCAGGTTACTAACTTCACAACTGCAGTGATTCACTTAACAACTGTGGCAAGAAAGGTCATAAAATGGGGCAAAATTCACTTAACAAATCTTTTGGTTAGCAACAGAAATTTTGGGCTTAATTGTAGTAATAAGTCAAGGACCTGTACTGCCAAAAATGTTCTGTGAGTAAGTCCATGGATTCCATAGGAGACAAGTTAAGAGATATTTTTTATGTTAATTTCAAAAAAGAAAATTTCCCCAACAAAAGTCAACAAGTAACAAAGATACATATAATCATAAACAGTAACACAAGAAATACAGAAACAATATATTCTGTACTGCCTGATATTTAAACTAAACAACGAATTAATTCTGACAGTTTTATTATATTCTTTAATAGTTAGAACTTAACATAGCATTCTAGTCATTGGCTTTCCTGGAATGAGCAGTGTTTTTACATTTTGGAACATGAGAATTATTTTTTAGCCATTTTCTAACTATCTATGCATTTTTCACAGGACACCCAGTCTTTGGCAGTCTGCTAGCACTTGGCTGCCGTGATACTCGTTGACCAGATCCTTCTCGGTTGCTATGATCTGACACAGGTTGATTCCCAGCTGTTGTAGAAATGGTTCTGGCTCTCCCTGAAGGAAAAGAAAGTCTAAGTTCAGATATTTATTATGACCAACCTATCAACTGTTAGGATTGCTGGAATATTTTAAACAATTTTGAAATGTATCTAGGGATACAAATCTAACCATTTATAAGATCACAATATATAACACTAAAAACATGCTAAACCAGACTCTTACCAGTAACTGAATTATCTAAAGCACTGATTATCAGATCTGTCTTCCTGAGAGTCACTGCTGAAAATAAAAAATAGCTAATACTATAATCAAATTTATTCTTCTGAACCCTTACATCATCAATATTCCCTGCAACTGTTGAGCAACATGAAAATGAACAGAATTTATTTCAGCCTTTTCCAAATTCTGTTCTTCTCTTATAAATCTGCAGAATCATAGAGTTGGAAGAGACCACAGAAATCACTGTAGTCCAATCCCCTGTCAGTCAGGCTCCACTAAAGCATCTCTGACAGATGATAATTCACTATCTCTTTGAAGCCCTCTAATGAATTTTTCCCCACTTTGTAAAATAATTCTGCTACCCAAATTCCAAAATCCTCTAGTTGATATAAAGAAGACTCTTAACTTTAATCCATTTAAATAAGTTTATAATCAGATCATCTTTAGTCAAATATTTTAAAGTACATTTTAATTATTAACGAGTACAAGTGTTAGTTCCCTTTTGATCAATATGCCAATTTCTCCTTGTAGGTCCAACTTTAATAAATGTTTTTCCATACAAGTCACAAAACTAATATTTTGTTAAGCTCAAATATTATTCTAGTAATGGTTTGGATTGTTCACACTGTTGCAATAGTTCATTGTTTAGACTCCTGATTTCCAAAGTAAGAATTAACAGTAAAAGAAAAAAGATGGTGTTTCTTTCTGTCAGTGACATAGAGATGTTCAAAGCCCTTGGCTTTTATAATATTTAATGAATCTGTACTCAAAGCACTCTAACAAAAATGACATTGTTAAACAGTATCACAGAGCTTGTTGTAATCTAAATATATTTGAATTATTCCACTCATTAATTTTAAGCCAGAGTAATATTGTTCAATGCATCTTTGAAGTATCTGTCCTAGATGTATGCCTTATGTAACTATGCAATTAAGACCATAGATGGTTACCAGCACTAACATGAGGAAATGGAAGAATGTAACAGAAAATAACAGAGTTCTACAAGCTAATTCTGGCTTCCAGCTTTGAAAGTCAGGATATGGACAGAAATAATACCTTTTTTCATATATTCTCTCTAATGGAAGTTAGAGCTTTCAAGGTCACTTCTGTCATGTATGACAGGAAAATGTTCAAATTCACCAAGAATTTTAATAATCTTGGACATGCTATTTGAACCTCTTCTGTTAAATTTGTTAAATCAAGTCCTACAAATCTAAATCTCACAACAAGGACTGATCCTTTCCAAGCAAGAATCAACATTTTGAAGAATTTTTTTCTTTTCAGACTTCTTCCAGATATCTCACACTTTCTATATGATCCACTAAATCATTGAAATTACATTTATCATCACTGGATTCAGGTCTGTTACCACCATTCTCTTCTGTACACATACAGAATTGCCAGATACCTTTCCAAAAATGAATGAAATAAAAGCTGAAGGAAACTTTTCACTGTCCTCAGATGCAAACAAAACTTTCCTCAGATAAAAATAATCACAGCGTAGTTAAATCAGTGTTCTCCATAGAGTTTTGGAAAGGATAGTCCATATTGGTCTGATTCCTCAAAAAACATTTTTGGTTCTATCATTTGTAGAAGCTGCTGCATTGTTTTCTGGATGCAATAGAAACTTAGACACTCCCGCAATTTGCTAACTGTAGTAGTTGGTGGAACAATGCCAGAATGAGATAGGATAGAAAATGTTTCTCAGAAATATGAACTAATATTTGGGAATAAAAAGTCAACACCATATATTTATATTTAAAACATGGTATTCCACAAAATGTGTGTTGTAAAATGTGCCCCAATTGATCAAGACCATCCCATTCAGGTGTCACAAAGCCTACAAGTCAGAATACTGAATGCCAAGGATCAACATAATATCTTAATGTAAAAACCTTTATGAAGGTTCAACATGTTGATAGAAGAGACATAGTACAAATATCTCAGAAAAATAAGTCAGCCACAAAAACATAATATCTTGCAACTTAATGTACTAGGTGAAATAGATTCTTCAACAAAAAGTTTAATACAGTATGTATTTAAACATTTTCAAATGACTGGAGGGATTTACAGTGCCAGATAGATAAAAACATTATGTGGACCTAAATGATGCAATAACAACAGCATGATCCAAATTAGCAATGCTCAATCTGCATGCCATTTCCTACTTGGTACTATAGATATGGGTGGTTGTAAAACTCCTTTCAGAAAACACAAAGAAATTCAGTCATAATTCTCAAAACTGCAGTGCTGCAAATTTAGAGGTATATACTAGTGATATATAAACATTTTAAATTTAAAACGTTCTGAGTTAAAAGAACCCCCATCTTGGAGCTGAAATTCTCAACAGGTATTCCCACCTTACCAAGTATTTCAAGACTGCTCCAACCTTACCAGAAGTTTGGTATTATTCTGAATTCATAAATTCAAAATAACCTGTTTTAAACTCTAAAAAACCTGTTCCAAATTTGAAATGTTATGCATATTAATAATGTACTGTATACTTCATAAAAATATAATGGGTTCCCCAACCTTTTAATTCAATCATAATATCCAACATTGAAAAGGCACTAGAATGAAATGAGTATTATTTGCACAGTGTTCAGAATGTGTAACTTAAAATAAAGGGTACATTTATTGGAAGCAAATTCTGCTGAAATCATGAGTTCTTAGTCCAGGTAAGAACTCTTCAAATCTGAACGCAAGAGAATAACTTTCCTTTCTCAAGACTACCCTAAAACCCGGTAGATAACAACCTGCAAAAGGAGAGAACAGGCAGCAAGAAAACTGGAAAGAGCCAGGGGGACCTTGAGAGAGAGGCGAGCAAGCTGCAGCAGGACTGTAGACCACAGCCTTAGGGACTCTTATTCGTGGAGGTCGAAGGACAGAGGAAAATGAGAGTGGTGCAGGGATTTTACTGGCCTTGGTAGACACAATTGGGGGTTCTAATTCAAAAAGAGACACAGAAACAAATTAGAAACACCACATAGCTATAGACACAAAAACAAAATAATGAATATATTTACATATTTTAAATGCTAATACATCAGGTACTACTACAGTTTTTTTGGGTTTCTTGTTTTACATACATGCAAGTTCCTACAGTGAAAGCTGTAAGTCCATATACAAGAATATGATGTTCTAAATAACTTGAAGTATTTAGGAAAAATAGGAGCTAGCTAGCTATCTGCTCTATCAAGTTTGTTTCATTTTCAAAATAATTTTGAAAACATATCCACAATGTATGCATTTAAAATAATCTTTAATGCTATATTATACAATAAGAGTATTTTCAGTAAAGTTCTACTCTACAGTATATGCAAGGAAGCTAGAATTTAGCCTATATCTCAGGGAAAGAAAGGCCCTGACTCCATTGCTGCAATCTTAGCACAGTCTACTTCATTCCAAATCTAACAGAGCCCAACACTTAGTGCTAACTTGTTTTTTTAAAACACACACACAAACAAATTACAAGTATATCGGTACTGAACCCTAAATAGTAAAGCAATTTAAGTATCTCTATACTTTGTACACTAATTGTACTGCTTTATTTTGATTAAATGGAATAGTGGAAAATAACATCCCAGCCCTGCAAAAATATATTTTATTAATTATAACATGAAGGTAAGGGCAGCTAATTAAAACTAATGCCTTCAAACTAGCTCTTTTACTTCATAGATAAATTCACAGTAAATGCTGTACGGTAACAGAAATATAAATGAATTAATGAAATTCCAAAAAACTTCAGAGCACATCATGTCTGAATGGAAGTATTAGTCTTTTGTAGCAGCAACAGTTGCAACCAATTTTTTTATTTTACTGGTTCTGATCAGTGGAAAAGATTCTTATACTAACACTTGCATGCATAACTTGAAAACTGCTCCCTTATATATTTGGATATAACAAGTTGAAGAAAGGGTAGGTGGAAACAGATGATTCGCTGTGGCGACTGCTAATGGGAACAGCCGAAAGAAGAAACAGTTGAAGAAAAAAAAGCAACAGAAAGTGTCCTTGCAAAATTATATATAGACGCCTCTATGAAGGATGGCAACGTAAAATATGGAAGTATACTTCAATGTCAAAAATAATCTTTCAATTGAAAATCAAGTCTGATACACAATTTAATTCAGCTTAGAAACCATTAATAGATTACAGTTCTACATGTAGATGTGAGGTTTCTCTTTACAATAATAGCTTTTATTTCATTTGTTAAATAAGGATAGAATTTAGAATACAAAGAAACATTTGTTAATTTTTTTATTCTGACATGATTCATATTATATTGCTTATTATTTTTAATTATTCAATGTTTGCTTGAATTTATTTACTATATTTCAATTCTGCCATAATCCAAAAACTCTTGGTGGTTTATATGAAGTATTTCAATATTTTTCTGAAGTCTATAGCATTAATTAAATGCTCTTCATTTTTTTACTTTATTTTATATTGCTTTTAATTTTTTTTCTTATTTATCTTTTATACTTTTCTTCTTGATTCTGTTTTCTGAAATACCTATCTACCTCTACTGAAATAAGCAAACAAACAGGAATTGAACTTGTTCAATGTGGCCCAAGGTCACCTAGCTGGTTTTATGTCCAAGATGGGATTAGAACTTCCTGGTTCCCTGATTTGCAGCCTGATGCTTGAACCATTACACCAGACTGGGTTTAATCGACATACTACATGATTAAAAACTCAATTGAGGGTGGCACAACTAAACTTCTACCTGTAATACAATAAACTCTCTAAGAAAGTGTTTTGTTCAAATGCAACCAGCTTAAAGTCAATGGCAGGTAGACCTAGCAAGTTTAAAGATTCCTCACAGTAGTTGGTTTCTAGCATACTTGCATACACTTTGAGTTTTATATACTGAGTCAATGTTATGGTTCATGAAATGTCTAATATAAAGTTTTGAATGGAACACATTTGATTGTATCATAAATTATCTACAATCAGGGATGAACATAGAGATGAATACTTTTTCAAATGACAATATTCTGAGTGATGTGCATCCAGAAAAGCAAGATATAAATTTTATATAATCAAGCAATATAAAAACAATATTTTAATTAATTATTATTAAATGCCAGATGAAATCCAAGGGGAATCAGAACACCTCTTTAAGCTAAATTTATGAGCAACAATAGCAACTGCAATTCAGACCATTCCTATATCAGTAAATATGGGAAATTTAAGTATATTCTATTTCATTTCACAACTGTATCATTGTGATTTTGCTGGAGAATACTTTGTCTATTTGATTTTTTTCAAAATATTTCTTTGTAAAGAGAAATTTCCTGACAGTGAGAAAAATCAATCAGTCTTGCTTCCAAAAGTTGTGGGTGAACTGGAGGCTTTCAAAAAGAGATTGGACAATCATTTGTCCAGCTTGATATAGGCTCTCCAGCTCAAGCAGAGAGTTGGACTAGAAGACCTCCAAGGTCCCAACCAATGCTATTATTCTATATTCTAACACACATAACTGATTTATGAAATTTATTATTGTAAAATGTGATAATGTCTGCTAGCTTAATTATCTTTCAAGTGTAATTTCAAAAAACCATAGATTAATTAGCAGTTGTTTCCAATTTCTGATAGCATTCCAGTTTTTCCAGGATTTTCCAAGACTGAATGAAATCTAATGCACTGCCCTCTTTGAATTACAGTACCTCCATGTAAAGCTCAGCAGGTAGTCCACAATGGAACTACATCTACAGTACATGAAAGGAAGTATGAGTTGGGTACCATAAGGTTCTGTCTTAGGGCTGTACTCTTCAACATCTTCATAAATGATCTAGATGAGAAGATAGAAGGGGAATTCATCAAATTTACAGATGACAGCAAACTGGGGGGAATAGTTAATACTATTGGATCTTGGCAGACTTGAACATTGGGCTCTATCCAACAAAATGCAGTTCAGTAGTGAGAAAAGTAAGTTCCTACACATAGGTAAGGAAAACAAATGCACAAATATAGAATAGGTAGTACCTGGCTCAACAGTAGCAATTGTGAGAAAGATCTAGGTGTCCTAGTAGACCACACATAAGTATGAGCCAGTAGTGTACTGCAGCTACCAAAAAAAGCTAATGAACTAATGCAGCCCTAGTTGAATAATCCTGTTCCACTAAGGATGGTAAAGGATGATAAAAATCACTATTCAATACCTATGCACTGAACCCAGTATAGTAGCCTATATAGGTAGTGGATTGGAAGGAATAATGATTTGCAAGAAGACTACAATTGAATACTAAATGTTACTGTATGTGTGGGGCCACAGCTTAGAGTGGATAATCTAAGGATGAGTTATATACTGTAGATAAATAGAAGGATGAGTTAAGGGTAAGAAGAATAAGTTAACTCATCAGTTAAGGATGAGAAGCAAAACGTCTTCAAGGAAAAACAAAGTTCAGTTGCCTCTTGAAAAAAGCACTTTTGGGACAGTTAAGGAGATAATTATTTGCTACTCAAGTATCCAGACACAGTTTTGAGGGGTAATACATGAACTATCTTGACTGGGAAATTTAAAAAAAATATAGTGCCAAGTCTCTTTCTATCATAACCAGAAAACTCAATGTGTGTATTCTGCAAGTCACCAATAAAGACTAATTTGGAAAGTGATTTTCTTTGTATCTTATGTATACATGTGATAGTGCGGGCTGGGATGGGCGGCAGAATGGAGAAATAGCAAGAAAAGGGTTTATTTATTTAAATTTATATACCGCCTCTCTCCCGAGAAGGGACTTGGGGCGGTGTACAACCATCTAAAAACAGAA
>JANHFJ010000870.1:171196-183468 GCA_032468195.1 Cerberus rynchops | reverse complement strand
GGGAATAATGCATCACAGGAATATCAAACAGTTTACTAAGGTCAGTGGAATAAGACTTTAGCATTAAACAGACTCATTCTTGCATAATAGCTGACAGAGGGATTAATGGCATTTATATCTCTTATGGTGAAATCGAAGCTCTATGGAGCCCTATGACAGTAAATCTTTCTAGGCACTTTGTCTCTATGGCTGTTTCACTTTTACCTCCCCCTCCATGGATGATTACAAATGAACAGAAATTGGTGGAAGATGAATAATATTGCTTCCCAGCCACTCAACAATAGTGGTGACTATGCACTACTGCAGATTATTTTCTTACTTTGTCTTGGGCAAAGGAAAAGAAAGGTGGTGTAGGAAATGAAAGACATTCAACCTTCTTAGCAGTGATTTGAGGGACTGTAAAAGACTGTAGCATCAATCCAGCATTCTCAGTAATGTTCTACTGGTATGCAATGGTGAACCTACCAGTTGGGGCAGGGGGGATCAACTCTGGTAACTGGGTTTTAATGTTTCCCTTGTACTACTTTTACAAAATGAAAAGCAATCTTGTGGCTACCTAACCAAGACTGGAGCATACAACGGGAGAGCTGAGATTTAAATTTATTTCCCACATCACAACTCTAGAATAAAAATAGCACACATATGCCTATTTTATATAGTGATGTGTTTTACATACAGTACCTGTTTCATACAGTGATGTGAAATCTTCCATTAACAACCGAGGCTGAAATTAATGAAATGAATTAAAATTGCCTTTTCAGCAACCTAGTGATCTTCCTTTCTGTTAAAAATTGCATTTGGCAGACAAATGCTTAAACCTATATTTTCCATTTGCTGTGAAACCAAATTAGGCCTGTTTTAATTTTTTTCCTCAAAGTTTTGATGCTATTGCAAAAGACATATTTAACATCAGTTAGCTCTTAAATTGGCAGTAATGTATAATTTAATTTTGTTTGAATCTAAAAGGCTTCTCAGCCAAGCCTCAGCTCTGCCTATTTACTGCTTAAATTTCTCATCCCATTCATTTTGTTGTTTTGGTGTCTTTTGGGGGAAGGGAGAGTTGTGTGTGTGGGTGTCTGGATAAATCATAAATTAGCCAGTCTGAAAATAAATTGGGTTTCATAGAAATGAGTGAATGGATACAACTATTGCACCAAATGCTTAGTCCTTAAGAATGTTTCCATTGAAGAATATTGCAATCTGATATCTGAAAAGGAGAAGCAAACAGCCCCCTACATGGAATATCCAGATGCTACTATTATAATTGGTAGTTCATTGGAAAGAGCTCTGAATAATCCCAATCCCATTTTTTCAAAGGGAGTTGCTGTAGCAGCTGTCATTTACATTCTCTACATCTACCATCAACACATTTCATGGCAGCTATGAAGGAGCTATAGAAAGGCTTTTGGTTCCAAATAATGGGACCAACCCACACAGTGCTCTTTATCACTATATGAGGGATGCACCGATGTTGGTGTGGTTTTAACTAGTAAGCAGCCTCTAGATTGTCTCATAAAAATGGTAGATAAAAGATCTATTCGTCCCTGATCAGAAGTATATAATAATAATTCTTCTTCAGGGATTCGCAGCCAATGGAGTACACTGACATTTTCAGAGCACATTGTAAGTACCCAAGAAAATGGCTGCCATGGGGAACAATTCAGTCAGAAAATGGCTGTCAGGAATGTGATGACAAACATTCCAATTTACCATAAGGCAAAATCCATTAAAATGCTCTCATTTTTCTAAACTAGTTTTATGTCTAATAACACACTTATTAGAATATTATTGGATTTATGGGGTGTATGAAGTTGCCACATGCAGAAATCAAGCACATGGCAGCTTCATTATTTTTGTTTTGTTTCAGATTAAATCTAATTTTAAATGAAAAGGGAGCTCTCAGGTTTGTAGTCACATGAAGGCAAGACAGGTGGTGAATAAATTTAATAAATGAACAAGCAATGTGTTCAAGAGCCCATGGATTACACAGAAGTTGCAGAGCATAGTTATTCATACAATATTCTAAGGATATACATCTAATTTCATTTGAAAAGATGATGGTGGTGGTGGTGGTGATGGTGATGAAGAAGGAGGAGGAGGAGGAGGAATGGGAAAGGAAAAGGAAGGGAAGGGTCTCACAGTTCTACTTGAGTGGAGCCTTGAATACCTTTCCTATATTTTTGCTGCTGTAATTTCACTATATAACAACTTGAAGTATTAATATTCTACTTTAAGGAAGCCATCATGTTATTAATCAGGAAATGACAAACACAGTAAAAACCATTCATAGGCTAGGTCAGACCATCCACACAATGGTATCTTTCAAATGTGTTGAACTGCAGCTTTCATCTTTTTCAATCCTTTTCTCATTGTGGACAATCAACATAATGACATGTTGAAATCATGTTGGGAATATTCAAATGCAATAGGCATACCCATTCACTAAATAGCTGCTATATTGAACAGTCAGCAAGACCATATAATTACTGCTCAGTAGTCCCCAAGATTTTCACTATACAAAGCTAATTTGGGGGTGATCAGAACTGTAATCAGATACATCTAAAGAGTATAGGGTTGGGAGAGGCTGGACAACTGGTTGGACTTGGATGCTCTCATACCAATTTGCTCATCTGTGGAAAAATGGAGGGCCAGTTTCCTCCAGTTGTGGCCCAGGGCAGCAGAGCGGCTAACTGACTGGACTGCAGATGAGAAAATCAGTTTTTGTTTTATTAAATGAGTTTAAGTACCCACCCATCAGCAAATGTGGGTAATAAAACTGACATTATGGATTACATCAAGAGAATATGGACATTAATTAATATTTGTGGCAAAAGTGCTCAGTGTGGTTATTTTAGTTACTCAGAGGTAGAAAGAATCTTGGATTCTGTCCCCAAATTAGAAAGCTCCCAAATATGGGAAGCACTGGGTTTGCTGTAGGAACAAGATAACTTGTATAGTATAGAAACAGTATAATAATTTCAGGCATCACCTGAAATATAAAAGGAACCAATATTTGGGATTTTTTCCCCCAATGCCAGATAAAATCCCAAAGATGCTTTTTCAAGAGGCAACTGAACTTTCTTGTTTTTCTTTGAAGATGTTTTGCTTCTCATCCAAGGAGTTTCTTCAGCTCTGAGTGGATGGTGGGAAATGGAAGGATTTATACTCCTTGCAGACAGCTGGTCATTTGCATTCTTTTAGCAAGTCCTTAAGGTCACTTGGAGGTTTATCTGGATCATCAAGGTCACCTGAGTGGTGCAAATGGGTGTGGAGCCTTTTTGGAAGTGTTGAAAGGACTGTGTTGTAGACTGGAGATAGATGATGTCATATCCCTCCCCATCTGTTGAGAGACAAACCAATGATCCTCTCTGTCCAAAATGTGGACTTTGCTGTCTTCAAAAGAGTGGCCTCTATGTTTTAAATGCAGATGGACTGCTGAATCTAGTCCAAATGGATTTTTTCTCCGATGTTGTGCCATGCATTTATGGAGTGGTTGTTTTGTTTCCCCAGTGTTCAGATCTGCATAAGGCTCATTGCATTGTACTCCATATACCACATTGTTCAGTTTGTGTCTGTGTATTTTATCCTTCAGGTGGACAAACTTCTGCCTTAGTGTATTCTTGGGTTTGAAGTGTGCACATATGTCATGTTGGCTGAATATCCTCCTGAGCTTTTCCAATATTTCTGCAACATATGGAACGACAACATTGCTTCATTTATTGTTCTACTGTCTGCAAGGAGTATAAATCCTTCCATTTCCCACCATCCAGTCAGAGTTAAAGAAGCTTCTTGGATGAGAAGCAAAATGTCTTCAAAGAAAAACAAGAAGGTCCAGTTGCCTCTTGAAAAAACATCCTCGGGACAACCAAGACCTGGATGACTGAGAATCCATAGACTGCCAGATAAGCTATTCTAAATGGAGTAACATTATGCAAGTGTGCTTAAGAGTCACTTCTAAGTTTGAAAGGTAGAATGGGTGAAAGAAAAACAATTTGATCTTCAGGTTTTGGACTATATCTCTGCCTTTTGGATCTGACTTCAAAAAGGCATTTTGGACTATGCATTTGGTTAGGATTTCCAGATCCAGACTGCAAAAATTCAGATGACCACTAGATGGCAAAAAATATATGCACAACTCTATGGGGCCATCTAGTGGTACCTCCTCTCTTTTTTTTAAGAACAAAGCTAACTGGTATTGCAGCAAATATAGCCCAGTCTGCAACTCTTTAAAAGAGCCACTTCATTTCCAGAGATCCCAGGGCAGCTGCATAATTCCAGGAAAAGTGATTGAATAATACTAGATAGGGCCCATATTGATCCTGATACTTACTGTACTTCAAAGCATCTATCTGGAAGCAGAGCTGAACAGGTGCCCAGCTCTATTCTGAAACTCAGTTTGATTGGTTAGATTTATTTACTATTTAAAAAAAAAAAGCATTGGCAGGTTGCCCAAACAGAGTTTTTTTAAAAAAGGTTCAACTAGAGCAGTGTTTGCTGGCTGGGGAATTCTGGGAGTTGAAGTCCAAACATCTTAAAGTCCCCAAGGTTGAGAAACACTGAACTAGATTAAGAGCTCAATGTTTTGATTGATATGCTTAAATTTTCAAAATCTCCACTGATTAAGAACAAGGGAGAGGAAAGGGAAACATCTTGAATTTTATTTACGTGTTCAGTTTTGCCCAAAATGACCAATAACATTTCATAGAATTAAAATCCTTTCTCTGGATATAAAAATTCATCCAAGCCTTAATTGGTCCACTGGAGATCCTAAAACTTGGAGAGGGGAAATACTTTCTGTTTTACCCACTGCTGGTTTTCTCTCTCCTAATCTCTTCCATCAAAATTAGTGTTTTTCCGAAGACTCATTCCCTTTTGCCACAGGACATTTGGCCGCTGTCATTTCATGAAACTAATCAACCTTCTGCAGTGAGCAAAATTGTTACAAATGTGAGGCTGATTGAAATTAGTGATCTGGATCCCAGTGTGAGCAAAAGCCGTGTTACATTCTTAAAACTCAGGAACTTTCAGGAAGTCAAAGGGAAATAATAGCCAGAAGGGAGACAAAGATTGCACTGATGGGGTTGAGAGGATTAACATAGCATTTAGTTAACTAAACTAGTGCTAAACTTATTGCTAGGAGGTATTTCTTTTGAGGCTTATGAGATATAGTAACACATCACAATAGTTGTGTGTGTTTTCCAGGGCCTTCGTGACTGCTCTATTAAATGCTACTCTTGCTCTTGTTCCTTTATAGTAGATGGTTGATCTCAAAAATAAGAAAGTATCTACCCTCTTTATGTTTTCACTGTCTATTTTAAGGCTGGATATTGTACCTGTTGTCATTAATGTTCTTTATATTTAATTGTAATTCCATTTTTTTCCACTGTGCTTCTTGTTCTCTATTACGAGAACTTGGACTTGGTAGTTCTGGTATTCAATTTTATTTCTAGATAGCCAGGTGAGGAGATCCTGCAGCGAGCTGCCACCGTCCAGTGGAGCAGTGCTGTGAGATTAATTTTGGACCTGATATAGCAATAAATTTGAACTATGCAGACAATTACAGTAAGTGTGCGGTTGTGGGAGATGGCACTGTTGGTAAAACATGTCTTCTAATTTTGTACACAACAAATAAATTTCCATCTGAATATATACAACAGTGTTCAATAACCATGCTGTAGCAGTGATGATTGGTGAGGAGTCATATACCTTAGGCCTGTTTATTACAGCAGGATGGGAAAATTATGGCCCCTCAGCTAGCCACAGACAGATGTGTTTCTTTCTAGATAATGCTTGGAGATGAGACTCAAACTTTTCCAACTCCTGAAGAAGTTTGTAAGCTATTGTAATTCATAAGATTCTGCTCTTATCTCTTCTAGATAGAATCATCCAAAAGGAAAGACAGAGAGCTAGATCGTGAGACAGGGAGCATAGGGATTTATGAATTGATGAATAAATACCTTGATTTAATGCACCCACATTTTTTTATATATTAAGACTGGGAGAATCCCTTTCACATGAAGACCTAGATTATACATTATGCTAAACCATGGTTTATTTAGCCAGAGTTTATTAAATATACCACAAAGTGTTGGGCTTGCAGGAGAGATTAAACAATAAATTGTGGCTTTCCAAAATATAAGTGGTTGCACTTTATACAGAACCAAATCAAATTCCATTTTGCTTCATCCACTTGCAAACTCTGTCATTAACACTGAGAATTATAGAAATTCTCAAAATTAAAATCAGAATTGAACAAACCACAGTATTCCCTGTGACACTCTATGGAAATCAAAGTGGGATGTTGGAAAAAACAGGACAGGAAGAGTATTGATGATTTTGAAATTTTGTGTGTGGGGAAATTTTCAGGAATACCATGGACAGACAAGGAAAAAACCCAATGGATCATCAAATAAACCAACCCAGATTTCTCACTCAAGTTACAAACAGTCAAGCTCAAATTGGTAAAGGTTCAGTGCTGGAAAAGATATAAGAAGAAAAAGAAGAAGATGACCAGCGTCAAGGTAGATAGACTCAATTACAGTGGCGATGGGCACACTGCTGGAAGACCTAAAGAAACAGTTTAGGGATAGATTGTCATGAAGAAAAATGCTCACTAAGGGTTGACAACAACTTGAGAGAACATAATTAATCAAAACTGTAACTCAGATCTGAAGATGCCATGATTCATTATAACCATGCAGAATTTAATTCTAGCTTTGACACCCACAGGTTCACAGTGCACAATAAAACACTAACAATAAAACAAATGCTACCTTGGAGCATTATTCTGAAGTTCCTTCTGAAAGCTGGCCTCTGGCATTCAATTACATCTGCAATGTCTGAATGGCTGCCACATTTTAGGCAAATTGGAGTATGCTATAAATCATATTTGTTCCTTGCCAAGATTACTAATAGATCCTCCTGCAGTATTGACATCTCTGTCTTTTGGTGACATTGACCATTAGTTCCCTTGATCCATGGGTCCTTAAGTAGGGACAATAGTTTAGTAGAGCTGATTTGTCATAAATTTGATTTATAAAGGATTGTCATTAGATTATAACAGAGACCCAACAAATAACATTTTAGATTTAATTCTTTCTCAATAAAGAATGGCTTTGATACTGTTTTGAGTTTAAACATTGTTTTGTTAATTGTATATGCATAACATAAATAGATAGATAGATGATGGATAGATAGTAATTTCTATATTATACACAGATCTTATATTACATATTAGTTAATAAACCCAGAAATATCAAGTCCATGTTTTTCCCAACTGTAGAATTAATATTACTTCCTAGGTAAAATATTTATTTTATGATTATGAATTGTGAATTCACTACTGAAACTAGATTATCTAGCTTTTTAAAAATTCAAATCAGGTATCAGATATTTTACTGCTTCATCTGCTGCTTTTTACATTTTTGAATGCTTTTTGAAGAAAAATAGATATTTGTTGTAAAAAGCTTCTTTTGCTCAAAGCAACATTATACTATTTTGAAAGGGTACCAAATCTGGGCTTCAGCGAAGCCATTAGCATTCAATAGATCTGCATTCTTACTTATTGGGTTTTTTAATTTATGCATCAGTTTACAAAACAACTAATGAAACAATTAAATAAGATTGTTAAAGGAAACCCAAGAATATGTTATTTTACTAGGTAAACACATTTATGTTTCCCAAACTTTTCTTTTTTCAGTCCTTAGCCCCTCGGCTTTCTATCACAATCCTATTCTCCTTATACTGGAACATTTTAGAAGCGGTTAGAATATTTTTTTATTTCCTGGATGTTAACATTATTTTCAGTTACATCATTTTTACTCTGGCCATAATTCTTTTTCATTTATAAGAATGCTAGTCTGCCATGAAAGAAACCATTGCTCATTTCTCTCAGGCGACTGTTGACTACAAGCAGACTGGAGGCTATTCCATTCCCAATATAAAAGATTGACCTTGATGAACTGTCTCTATGATTTTTTTAAAAAAATCCATCAACTGCAAATCAAGTTTAAATCATGAAATCTAATAAATATAAAGCGAAGATGAGCAAATAAGTTTGGACAGTGGAGAAGATGTTCAGGAAGGTGGACTGAGCTTCCCCGAATAATTTGCAAGGCTACAGTCATGCTTCAAAAATCTAATTCTTTCTAATTTCATTTGAAAGAACGGGAGAGACAGGTGGAGGAGAGAGGGGGAGGGAAGGAGGAAAACAATCTAGGATTTTTGCTTAGGTTTTGACAGATACATCCATCTCACATTTGCCTGTACTGGCAGAAGCAACTCTTCCCTCTTTCAGAAATACTCAGCGGTGCAAAACAGAATAAAAGAAAAAGAAAAAAAGCAACACAAGAGAAGAAACTGACTCAGCAATTCATCCAGTGTTTTTGTCTGCTAAGAAGCAGATGATTTGGAGATTCCCTGCTGATGAATTAAGTCTTGATTGTCCTAAGACTGCTGTGGTTTTTTGTTTTTTTTTAGTGCTTCAGCCTTGATTGCATTCTGATTTGTACCTATAACAAGCAGTCTAGCAGAAGATGAAATTGCTTTTTCCTCTTCAAAAAAACCAGGGGAAACCTCTTGAGATTGTGGTGAAAAAAAGAAGTAATGCAGTCTCTTCTACAAGAGTGGCTTATTTGTTTTTATGTATTTAATGAAAATAAGGCAGGTAAATCACTTCTTTAAAAGGGCAATGGAGCTTCAGCGAAGACCCTACGTTATTGCTATGGAAGCAGCACCATATACTCTCCAGATAAGATTTCTGCCCTTGCTGGCCCTATACATTAATTTTCCATGATGTTGTCGGGATGATTATTCTGGACTTCTTAAAATACATTTCTGCATCTGGCATATTGAAAACAGTGAATCTTAAGTTATGTCTATTCCCTCATTTTATGCAACTCAGTGGTCTGCCTGTTGAATCATAAATTCAGGCTGAGTTCACGTAACACAGAAAACTTCGATTGGTTCAGGATCTTGGCAAGAAGAGCTACCAATTCATGTTACATGGGAATTTTATACTATTTCAAATGCTTAGGGAGCAACCATGTCCACTTCCACTTGCTCTTCTGAAACAGCAAAGTTCTCACTGACAGACTAATTAGATGAATCACATGAATAATAGAGAAATACTGGTGCCAAAATGATTTCCTTCTCTGGACCAGGAAAAACCCTGATATTCCCCTTCAGTGTTGGAGCTATTCAATAGGATATCCACTATATTTTTTACCCATTGGTAATATGTTCCTTTGTTTTGTTCTGTGGAAATTGATGCTTTAGTCTTTTAGGGTTTTATGTAGATTTATTTCATGAACCTGTTTGTTTATGGGTTTTTTGGGATTGTAACCCATCACCTGAGATCCTTAGGACACGAAGAGCTTCTAAATATACAAATAAATCTCAATTAATTAACAAGTGGGCATCATTACAGAAATTGGATTTGATTTCATTGAATATTATAAGGCATTATGATCTTACTAATTAAATCTGTAACATCAATTGCTGAGATCTGGAATAAAGCCATGTGTCAGGGTTCCAAGCAACATCTCCACAAAAATCAAAACTCCAAGGCTGTAGTATTTCTCAAACTATAGATTTATTAGAGACGTTATATTGGCACATCTCGGGAAAACCTGAATCTGAATTCCCACATTTTCCTACCCAAATTAAAGTTTCTTCCCCCAAGGTGTCAAATATAATGTCCTTCTCCAATCCCGTCCAGGGTGAACCAAAAGGTCACCTTCAAATACTCCCTCCACAGGTGTTGGTGCAACGTCCTTGGTTCTCACAGGAAAGAATGTTGTTATAACATCACCCCAAGCAATTATCTATCCTCCCTTCCCCCCTTCTACCACCTAGTGTGGCAGCCCTAAAAGAGAAATGAAAGAGAAGAAAGAGAGAAAAAAAAATCCAAAAGGTTCTTTTGGGGCTGACACCACGATTATACCAACATTCCAGGATTCATAATTAAAACATTCCAGTCCAGCAAGGACTTCATTTAATAAGAGAAAGTTGGATCAAAAGCATTAATCCAGTGGAGAAAAAAATTCCTTCTCCTGCACACTCTTCTCACCAAGAAAAGGGAGAGCTATTACTGCGAAATCCTTGAGTGCCATTACAAAATTCAGTTGGCAAAGCAAGGAAATTGCCTCCTCTTCAAGCTGGCAATAAAAGCCATAAAGAAGCATTTCAAGTAATTTGCTGCTTAATGCTATGGCTTGCTGTGCCAGCATGCAAAGGTTTAGAACAGCCCATTCCAGAAATATAGCGATCCAAACGATTCACCACCATTCTGGACAGATTCGCTTTCTCCTTGACAGATGCCATATAGGTAGAAATTGGCAGAAGCGACTTCCTATCCTTTTGTTGTGGGGGAATGTTAGGGACACTCCCCTTCCCTTCCCTGTGTGCTAAAAGGCAGAGAATCTCTTGTGGAAACAAAAAGGGGGGCAAACTGTTTTAACTTTTGAGCAGAGAAATATTCTGCTTGTGCAAACAGTTGGGATACAACTGTTCAAGACAGAGGTAGATAAGTTATTACTACTCTACTTGGCCATTAGGTTTCCCTGATTATTAGCTTTAGGTCAAAGATTGTGTTCTGCAACCTTCTGGAAGAGAAAGTTGCCAAAACAAAAGGTTAGGAATTTCCTAATGAGATATCTGTGAAAATTTGCCTCCCTAAACTTCCTGTAGGTTCCTGTATTTTATAGTTAAAAATTCCTAGAGAAACCATTCTACTTAATGGTAGTGTTGTGTTGCATTTTAAAATCTTTTTATTATTATTTTCATGTTATTTTGAATGCCTTTCAGACAGAAAAACAATTTCTAATCTTTATTAAAATAACCAGGAACAAGGGAATACATTCATATTTAGATGCTAAGATCCTTAGAAACACTTTCGCACTGTCAGGACTGGGTAACACTGCAGTCTGGAGTTGCATTTAGCTAGATCCTATCAAAGCTGGAAAACAAATCATGATGGCAAATTTGATAGAAGTAATGGAATACTAGGTCAACTCTTTCCATATATAATTCAGCAGCTGGACAAACAAATCATTTATGGCTTTTAAATATTTTATTACATTTCAAAAGCATTCAGTAATATGCCAGCAACATATTTACGTAGAGTCATAAGATACACATTTCACTGGCTCTTCTGGATTCTCTGGCAAGTGAATGAATTGCAACCATTCCAAAGACTTTGGATCTTATGTATTTGTCTTCTTGTCTGTACCTTCATGGTAGAGGCATCTGCTTGCTGACCATAACTATCCTCTCTGTGTTAGATTTGGCAGAGTACTCTTTGGGGGTCCAGAGCAATTTTCCACTTAAGAAATGTACAGCAGCTAAATAGTCCAGTCTAGGCCCAGCCTACAAATCCCACCAACTCTTTCCAATCTCATCTGCCCTGTAGCATTGTCAAAATGTCTGAAGAATGCCAGGTTGTCAAAGCCTCAAACTCAATAGAGAAGCCAACTGAACTAAAATAACATCAGTTACCGAGATGGTATTATTGCCTGGAAGTCTAACAATTAATGTATAATTACCCACCATTGGTAAACTAAAGAAATGTATATATTAGAAGTAGTTAGTTGATCCCTATATCCAGTTCATTTAAAAAAAATACTTATGTGTAAATACTTATGTGTAAATTTGCTCCTAAGCTTAATATATTGATACATAAATTATTTATACATAAATCTACATTAGATATAATTTTAAGGTTATTTATACATCATCATCATCATCATCAAAAAATGGTGATGTGTAAATCATCTTAAAATCACAATTTATGTAGATCTCTTATATATCAGTATATAAATCCCTTATGTATCAGTATATTAGACTTTAAGCTTTGTTCAGTTGGCTACTGGGAGTAAATGGGTGGTAAATTTCAATTTATAATATAGATAGACTTAGCAATAGACTTAGCTTTATATATTGCTACATAGTGCTTTACAGCCCTCTCTAAACAGTTTACAGAGTCAGCATATTACCCTCAACAATCTGAGTCCTCATTTTACTGACCTTGGAAGGATGGAAGGCTGAGTCAACCTTGAGCCATTCAGAATCGAACTCCTGGAGTGCGCAATGAATTAGCCTGCAGTACTGCATTCTAACCACTGTGCCACCAGTCTTTAGATAGATCTCTAAATAGGTAGATGATAGATGATAGAAAGATGATGATGATAGACAGACAGACAGACAGACAGACAGACAGACAGACAGACATGATAGATATAGATAGATGATAGATAGATGACAGACGATAGATG
>JANHFJ010000870.1:140950-156116 GCA_032468195.1 Cerberus rynchops | reverse complement strand
TCCGGAAATCCAATCAGTATGACAATTAAATGGTCGGCAACATGGGAACCTGCATCCAATGGAATGGGTATACAAGCTGAAGGGTAATTCGGACAGACAACATTATGTGTCAGAGACCCCAACAGTAGCCAAGAGAGTAGTCGAATATGAGACACACATTCAATGAATTCTTTGGGCCTGTTAAGAAAGAACAGTTTAGTTTCAGTTTAATTTCAAGTTTATCAAGTATATATATTATTTGAAAAGCATACATACTAAGAATGGTGATCAATTTATGACTAATATACCATTATTACTATTCTAATGCATATGTCTGCCCTTGGGACAGATGTCTGCCCTAGGGGATATCATTTTTGTTGAAAAGACATGGCAAGAGTGTTGAAATTGAGATAAAAATTGACAATTTAAAAAATTTAAACAGCACAGAGAAAAACATAAAACATCCAAGGCCAATTTCAGCCTGCCAATAGCTCATACAACAGGTTATCTAGCACCTTGGTACAATCCCCTGTGGGAAAATAAAATTTTAAGCACTTTATATAATGTCAGCAGGTTCAGAGTCATCATAATACTTTTCTTTTTTTGAGGGGTGATGGAATGCTGTTCCACAAAGCATACCCTGCGACAGCGAATGTATATTTCTGGGATCTCATATAACTATCTTACTCAAAATAAGGCATGCCCATCTTGTAGGCTCTTGTGGGATGGGTGGAATTAATTAGCCAATCCCAAATAACTTGGATACCATCTATTAAAAACTTCATAGGTAATAATCAACATGTTAAATTTATATTGGAAGATTCCTGGAAGCCAGTGCAATTTACAAGGAATGGGATTATATGCATATATGTGTCATGTCCCTTGCTGGGATGCTGCTATTCTGATGGAGAAGGGGGGAAGAAGCTATGGGGGTTGCATTCTCTGTATGCTTTCGCTTTTGCTATAACCACATGGGATTAGGGAGGGGGGCTATCTTGAAGACAGATGGGCTTCCACCCAGCTAGTTCTAGCCTGACAACAAAGTCGCTATGATCTGGGAATGAACTGCTATCAAGCTAACGCCTCAGAGTTCTCAAAACACTTATGTGGCATTGTATTGGCTACTGGTGGACTGGTGAAGTGGGATGGGGTTTGAATTGGGAAAAATAGCTTAACACTTTGTGCGGGAACTTTAGATTCCAGCTGACTTCTCTGCAATCACTTTCTCTCCATAAAAGTTTATTTTGATAACTAATTGGTTTAAGAGCCATGCTTTCCTGAGGGAGTAGCTGAGGCAGGTCCTTTCAGTACCATAGTGTAGCCATTAACTACCAGCACCACTACATTCTAGAATTGTTGTAGCTTCTGAGTGATCTTCAAGAGCAGCCCCAGGTAAGCATGCTGCTTAAGTAGAATTCCCATTAGTTCCCACTTTTGATCATGTTGGATAATGATATGATAGTTTAGCAATATTAGGATCCTCCTCCCCCATTCTCTGCAGAACATAGAGTTTTTCTAGTAATCAAAACCACAATACTTTATCACTAAGCAGTTCCTCATGCATATCTTCCTCTTTCATATATAAATTGTGAAGGTAACATCTATTGGATCCATGGTTGTATGATATGAATACCTATGTCTATACTGGTCATGAATGTGCAAAGTTTTTCTCCTTTGGGCCAACATTTGGTGACCTATTTCAAGTTTGTATTTTTAATCTAGTCATGATCAAGGCTTTTTACCCTTGTTGCATTGCAGATGGAGGATGATACAACCAAGGCAAGTAACGAACCACAGCCTTATTATCCCGATGGTTGCCCCGTG
The DNA here is from genome assembly GCA_032468195.1 of Cerberus rynchops. Taxonomy (NCBI): domain Eukaryota; kingdom Metazoa; phylum Chordata; class Lepidosauria; order Squamata; family Homalopsidae; genus Cerberus; species Cerberus rynchops. The sequence goes on along the minus strand of JANHFJ010000870.1, from coordinate 154,313 downwards.
AGATTTCCATTGCAGCAATCTGTGCTAAGCCCACTTTGAGATGTCCGCCAAAAGTATCCTCATGCAATGGCTGGGAACATGTTTTCATGTGACTCTGTAGTGGAAAGGCAGGATGTTTAGATAGTAAAGGCCAAGGAACTTGCACAATTCAACTGAAAATATACTATTTACATAAGCATTTCCACAACCTTAGATCTTCCAGTAATGTTGGGAGCTGCAGTTCTCAGAATTGCCTCAGAATACAGTTTATATTAAAGTTGAATAGCTCTATATCTTTAAATGTGGAGCTATTATGATAATAAATCTTGGGAAATCCATTTACAAATTACTATTATGTAATTAAACTGGCAGCTAATTCTGCTTACCTTTTTGTCCTCATATATTTCAATAAGAATGATTCCATCATTTTATTTCCATTACTAAACTGCTCAAAAGTTACTTAAGCCATTAGAAAAATAACCCTGAAAATCCTCATCTCACTTGTTCCCTGGTGGATCTGCTCACATTCACTTCATTTCCCATTCATTTATTCCCATTATGAATTGCTCATGTTTAGGATGCATAAAGCTGAAAGGACAATTAAAATTTCTGTCATTGTATGATGGCCATAACCGAGATTATCTGAGAGGTTGTTCTTCCCATTTTTTAACATTTTTAAATCATTTTAAAGGTAGCAGTCAAGTAATGCTCCAAGTAATATATCAGTCCAGAAGTAATATTCATTTTATACCATTTAGCTTTCACAACATACTCAATGGCATCTATAACAATGTATTTATATTGGTTTTATATGAGATAAAATATTTGATATCATTATTTATTAAGCTTATATGGCACTGTAATCTGCAATATTCAGCATCTTACACAATATACAATATAACAATATAAAATTTAAACATCCACCACATGACAAAAATAGAAATAATGATCATGAACCACTAAAAAGAATAAGATTAACTGATCAAGTAAAAAACCAAAATAAAAAGGGAAATGGTGGCACAGTACTTAAGTTTAGGAGATTGCCCTCCAAAATAATACTAGTTTTAGTGTTTTTCTGACAACCCTAATTTTCATCGCAGGCTGTTCCAAAGCACCAATGTTTGCTATAGAGAAACATCGCTTTCTTGGTTCAGTTCCTCTTGGAAGCACATGACTATAAAAAGTTTTACTCTGGAAGATCTAGCCAGATTGTAAAATTCCGGTTGCAGCAGGTAGTCCTGCAGATACCCAAGCAACAAGCAATAAAGGGGCATGTGAAAACCTAGAGCTATGTCTAGAAGTAAGACATATCAAGCTGCTGCTATGATATCAAAATGGAGATGCATCCATATTTATGATCTGACCACATTCATTCGTCATTTTATTTTCTGTTTTTTTCCTACACTTGCTTCTTTTATTTCTTAGTCTGTATTAGCTTTTTTATCATTGTAATTATTAATAAAATTAACATTAAAAATTTATCTACATAGGTACTTGTCTAGTCCTAAAAAAAAAAAACTATGTTTGATAGTACATAAATTCCCATGGCAGGTAGCATGTCACACTCGAAATGCTCCTATCCACATCAGATGAGGCTGCTAGAAAGGTTATATAATTCAGAATGGAATAGTGGAATTCACAAAAAGAAACATTACAAGAAGAAACTTCAGCAACCATAACACTAGCACAGTTTCTGTTTTATGATAAACTCATTTTTATTTTAGATTTTCACAAACACGATACTAAAATATTCCTCATTAAATAGATAATATATAATTTCATAAAAATGAAATAAAGTGACACTGAGTTGATTTTTAGGAACTCACCTTTAATTTGGTTAAAGTATGCATGTCAGCAATAAAATCCAAAACTTCACCAATGTATTGCCTCATGCATTCCATTGCTGCTGTTCCACACTAAAATATGAAAGCAAATGCTCACATTTACCCCAAAGCACAATAACACAAAGCACCAGCCCAACACCCAATACCAATGGAACTCTGCCCACCTTAAACCAGATGGTCAACTTCCTCCCCTTTCATACAAAAAAAAATCATATAATGCTTCTGGGAAATGATCATATCACAATGGAAAGATACAAACCCTGATAGCCTAAACTATCAGAATCTCGGCTACACTGCACTTATCTAGATTAGACCATTACGTAAGACCAGCAAGACAGACTTTGTCAATTTGATACTTCCCGCAATCAAATACTCAACTGAAGAAGCAATGTGCTTTGGGCTGAATCAATGAAGAGCTCTATGAAGAAGGTTCAAAATCTAAAGATGCCAGGGGTTTGTTGAAGGGAAGTGATATCATTAAACTGAAACTGGCATTAAAGCAACATAGGTTTTGTTGTGCTAAGGGCTTTGAAAGGCAACTTCCATTCTAATGCAACAGGCAGTCTATCCCTCCATCCCTCCCTCCCTGTCGCTTATGTCACAGGTCAACAGAGAGTAATCTCATTCCCTGCTAGGATGCACTTAAGAATAATTCCTAGATCACTAAATAATTCCACTGATTCTACTAATAAAATCAAGCTACCATTAGTCTTGAGTTATGTAAATGACATGGTCATAAATTACAGTGATGCATGACTGCACTGCTTAGTTCCAGCCATCCCAATTGCCATTATTAAATGAGGACCCTGTGGGATATTAAGCAAGAACCTCACATTATTGCACTTCTGACTTCCTACCAGATTCCCCATTGACTTTATTTGTGGAAAATCAGCAGGGAACATAAGAAATCACAATCATGTTACTGGGGTGTGATGGCTGGAATGCCAAGGATCAGTCATAAGTACCATTTACTCAGTGGCATTGTAATTCTCAATGGTCACTAACAGAGCTATTGTAACCTAAGGACCACCTGTATTGTATTTTTAATAAGAAAGTTGGAAGTAATGAAAAAATAAATCAGAAGGGACCTAATACATTTTGCAATAATTCAAGATAATTAGTGTATGGTGGGCATGTATTACACCTATTCAACAAGCAGCAGTTTCAATTTACAAACTCACTTGGAGATTAGCTATTGAAAGTTGGAAGTGGAAAATAAGGAAGCAACAATAGGACTTCCACTGTTGTATTTTAATGACTGAGCCAAGTGCTTCTCACTTCTCTGTATAAAATATAAAATCTACATGAAGGTGAATGACACCACTTTTTGTCTTCTCCGCTGTTCTGCCTATCAGTTTACTTGACAGAACAACAAACAGTAAAAATAAGGTCACTGAGAGTCCTGTCAAACTATTCTCCATCTTCCAGTGAGTTTGGATGAAGAATTCCATACACTGCTTCTGTCAGGCTGAGCAATTTGATGCTAAAAGAATCAAAGGGGGCACTGCCCCCTTGAATACAAATTATTCTATGCCTGTTCTTCTTTATTGCATTCTATTTCTTTACATTGTACCAAATACATTGATTTCAATTAGAATAAGCACATTCTATTACATTGCTACCTTTCTACCAGATGCTTCACTTCATCACAACTTAAAGAATCACATCATCTGGAAAATAGTATTAGTCATTTGAATCATGGAAGTTTTAAAAGGTTTGGGATTTCCTTTTGCAAATTGATTCTCCCTAATCTCATTGTTAGAATTCCTCATCCAGCACTTCCATGGCTGCATATTGACTTGGGATTCTAGAAGTGGTAGTTCTACCAGAACTGAAGAGTATCAGTTGTGGAAGTCTTTAGAAATCCATGCTCTTCTGCAACACATATTGTACCTAAAGGAGAGCAATCATGTGAACACAAATAGATTTCTACTTCCTCAGATTAAAACAATCATTGCTGCTTATTTAAATAACTGGGGATTCTTTAAGCCATAATCTAACACTTTTGGTAAAAGCTAGACAACAAATAATCAGGCTAAAATTGTAATGCTAATTAGCAAGCTACATTTTTGTCAGATTTATTCCATGGATGCAATCCAGTATACAAACTGGTATACTCTTCAATGACTGATGCAGAGGAAAAATGTAACATCTATATCTGGATCTGTATAAAAAATTGGAGTGCAGAAAAGTGGGGTTTTTAAATACTTACTCCAGGGAGAGAAGCAATCATTTGCTTGTGTAAGATCATTGATTCGGCCAGCTTTGTCCCAGCATCTGCGCAAACAAACTAATGAGAAATAAAAGGCAAAATGCAGTTATCAGTAAGGTCTCATCTTGCTGATATTTGTGGTTAAATCTGCAGAGCACAAAATGGCTAAACTCTGAATGGGAATGATATCAGTTATTCAGATTCAAACTACGTAAAAATGACCCTGTATTGTTTTTCCCAGTTCCACGTCCACAAATTTAACATTTTTCATCCAGCCCTATTTCACAGGCAGCTAATTCTGGTACCATTGTATGAATTATAGTTGTAAGCAATCTGGGTTCAAAAATATTTGAAATTTCTTATCCATTTTCATGTGTTTTCTTTACCGAGGGCTTCTGATACTTACTCAAGTTAGAAATAACATTGTATTATTGGAGATGATTTATACACTGCTAAAACTCTCATTGTTGTGACCTTTACCTGGACAAAACAGTGCTTCACAGGGCAACAATTTTGAATCAAGATACCTCAAATAGGCTAACTTACAGAATGTATCCAAAATCTGGGATCAATACCCAAAGGTATGAAATTTGGGGAAGATATGGCTGTTTCAGGGCTATGGGTTGCTGCTCCACTGCTGTTGCAGTCATATGGTCTTCAGTTTCAACACTGTGTGCCAAATTCCCAGCCAATCTTGGAACCCCTCAATCCCTCTCCCACACAGCAGCAGTCACATTTCTGCCTGCTGGGAAGGGAAAGGAAGGAAAGTAATGACAAAATGAGAGGGAGAGAGGGTGGGTGTTGGAAGTTACTCCCACTCCCATTGCTTTTTTGCCATCCATGGCAATATCTGTGGAATGATGACCCAACAGGGCGCAGGTTGCTTAGTATTAACAAATATTCCACAAAGAGGAGAAAACAGATTGTAGATGTTTTCCACTGTCTCCCACATTCTAAATTTTAAAAAACTGTAGTAATAAGTCACTTCTTCGAAGATGGATCAGTTGTGCTAATGCAGTATGTAAACATTTCACAAAAGCTGACTGCCTCTAAACAGATGCAGAGGAGGATACTGAATTATATCCAACCCTGAGACATTTTATGCCTGAAGCAAAGAGGCAATGTGGTGCCCACACATTCCACTTAGACACACCCAATCTAGCAGAAATATAAACAGTGGTTTGCTTAAAAGTTTGGGGGCATCAGAAAAGGATTATGCCAAAGGGCTGGAAGTACTGTCCTCTTCTTAATGCTCAATATTTGCCATCTATCCTGAGTGCTTTACCTAATGGTCCTTGGGTTCACCTATCTATTCATTGTCTTTCTCCCCTAACAGAACAAGAAAAGTCCAAACTGAATAATATTAAACATGTGGAAAGAGGAAGAATTGTGTGAAATGTATTGATTTTCTGACAGAAACCTCAATAGACTCTTAAGGCATAAATTGCCCTAAAATAAGTGTAGCAATAAAAGTTGCTGGAACATGCTATTAATTAATGCTATGATATTTCAGAATGATGCTGGCGGTGATAGTAAACACTTGCCAGTGCATACAACTATGTTGTGAATGGACAAAGATGAAATAATTGTAACTTTTCTCAATGAGTACATGTACAATATCACTGAAGGACATATTTGCTCCTTTTTTTGCCTTGTCACGAGTCAGTAATTAAATTAATCTAAATCTTTTTCAAGATCATTCAAATGTGAACAGGTGACACCTACCATGCTTCTGTAAAAAAGCAATGTCCTTTGCTATTAACATTTTTCCTAATGCTATCACTCTCTTTTCAGGAAGCAGGTAGATTTCTGCCTGACATCATAAGGAAAAGAAGCAGACAAATGCTTCATACTTATTTCCAGTATGCCTCATCACTGTCCATATCAACTGCTTCCAAGGCACCGAGACATCACAGGCAATAGATTTAATGCTAGAGATATAAAGGAAATCCACACAACAATTGAGTAAAAAAGAGATGAATGTGTGCTGTGCTTCTTCCTGGAAATCTGTTGCCTGCGATAAAAGTTGACAAAGGCTTCAGAGATAGGTGGATGAGTAGTGGCCCAGGAGGCCATTCAGTGCACATTTGAGAAAAGAGAGAAAAATTATAACAGTGAAATTGAATCCAGAGGACATTAGGGTGAGGGTGTACGTCAAAATTACAAGTTGCATTAAGTCTAACTTGTCATCCTCTCTCTTGCTACCTTCCCATTGCTAAATGTTGCTAAATGTCTGGAAGGCATCATGTTGGGGAAGCCTGCCCTAGAGAGTTAAGTACAGATCTGGTAGAAAAACAACGGCACACTGGAAAGTATTGGGGAAAGACATTACATACGATGAAAGATCTGGAGAATGTGACAGCTACAGAAAGACAGAGTGAGATGTGTATAATTAACACTGAGAAGAGATAATTAGAAAATTATGATAGCCATTTCTAAGTTGTTGAAGAGTATGCTGTCACATAAATAGTACACCATTTTTATTTTCTGTTGCAGCACAGAGTAGAACTCAAATAAATGGGTTTAAATTACAAAAATTACAAAAGAAAGAAAGATTAGGTAGGAGCAATTTGTATGGTATCTAGCCAGCTACAGTATGCTGTAGGAATGGATTGCTTTTACCATTACCAGTTTGGCCTAGATGACTTTCTGTACCATTTTTCAAGTAGACATTAATTTTTCTCTTGACTGTCTGTAGATAATGTTCATGTAGACACTGAATCTCAATTAGCAAAGTGAGAAAAGATATTCAAACTGGAGAGGTATTGTGATCTGCATTTTTGGTTTACATCTTCATATAGAAGCATGAACAGCTTTCTTGGAAAAACCAACTTCTTTATGCTAAACTTAGTCATATTTACTTACAGAGTCTCTTCCTCCCTTCTTTAATTTAGGAAGCTCACTGATATATAAGAATTTTCCTCCACGTGTTTTTATTTACCAAGACACAATATGTAACCTTTAGTATAATGTTGTGCATCGATAACAGAAAATTGGCAAGACCAGTAACCTTGTCCATTTATTATTTGATTTATAGCCCATCTTTCCTCAAGACCTCATCTGACAAGAAAGAAGATAGATGATACTCTTTAAACTTAAAGTTTCTTTTTGCAACTGTACAAATTGAGAACAAAGAACCTTAGAGAAGCTTTGTTAATCCAATATTTTATGCCTCACAATAAATATATTCAGGAAGCTCATAAACAATAGTAGAGTAGGTAGGGTGATTAGTTGCTCCTTAGCAGTTGGTATTTAAGTATGCTGTCTATAGTTAAGAAAGTAGTAAACAACCAACAACACTGCTAACAATCAATAGTCTAATATTTAATTAATTTGATTAAAAAAAACTTAGTTGGGGAGGATTAAGTCCATTGCATAATTAAAAGAGATGGATGTTTTTCCATTCCTTCTGCCTTCATAAGAACGCCATTTCCATAACTTTTTGTCATCACTGAGTATCTACCATAGATTCCATTTCTATGTTTAATAACTGTTGACTGTATTGTGGGGTACATTCATACTGCTTAGAGTTAATATTGCAATAGAGTAGATTGGAACTGATTGTAAACCTTGACTTTTGAACAAAGATCATAACCCAAAATTCTGTACAAGTGCACTGCTTTGTCTTCATACAAAACAGTTTTCTTCAACAAATGTTATCAATTTTAAAAACTTAGAATTCCATCCGCCAAAAATGTATTGAGGGTTGTTCATACCTGGTAAACAAGATCCTACTGATTTCCATCTTCTTTCCTTGGGAGTCAAAAATTCATGGAATAAAAGAACTGATGTCACTTATTCAAGGAAAATTGTTTTACATTTTAAAATACAACCACTGCTTAGTGGTTTACTTCAGAATGAGTGGTTCAGCACTTAACTATACCATAACAAGAATCATCTGAAACAGAAGGAACCAAGATGGTCCATGGCATGATGCACAATCACACTCAGCCCTTAGAACAATTACAATAGAAGAACACACAACACAAAGCAAGGTTTTGTTTTTAAATAGAATATCCTTAGCAATTACTACCATATTTTTTGGCCTATAAGACGCACCGGAGTATAAGACACACCTACATTCAGAAGAGGGGGAGGGAAGGTTTTTTGCTTCAGTGTGTCCCATTTTGGGGCCTTTTTGGCCCGTTTTTGAGGCTTTTTTGGGCCTGTTATTGAGGCTTTTTGGGCCCATTTTTGAGGCTTTGGGGGGCCATTTTTTCCCCAAAAGCCATGAAAACAGGCTGAAAATGCCCAAAAATCAGGCGAAAAAACTCCCCCAAAACTAGCCAAAAAAGTCCCCAAAATGGGCCAAAAAAGCCTCATAAATGAGCTGAAAAAAGGCCTGAAAAAGACCCGAAAACAGGCATGCGGAGGCCAAAAAACTGCTGGCAGGTGGGTGGGGCTTCAGCAACATTTTCTGTATAAGACGCAGAGACATTTTCACCCATGTTTTTGGGTGAAAAAAGTGTGTCTTATATGGTGAAAAATACAGTAAATCTTTTCAGCTTTTCCTAAAAAGCAAAAATATATATACTTGTGTTAATTTTTATATAAATATGTTGGTATTTTTGTTAATATTAACTAATCAGTACCAATATAGCTTTTCATTGGTATGGATGTGACTTCATGGTATAATGATGAGTTCTAGTTCTCTATTCCATGCCTCAAGTATTTCTCAGTATGCTGGTCAGTCCAAGACAAACCAGTTTGAAGAATACTGGAATATTCTGTTACCTCTTTGGACCATGCTAAACTTCCTTCTAGTGTAGTTCCAGTATAGGAAAACCTACTTGCTAATATCATTTGTTTTAAATGCATCTCTGGATATGAGAAAGAGTAACGTAAGATAAGAATATGTATAAGCCAGGTGCTTCAAAAAAGAGACTGTCAATCATGAGAAATGACAGGTGACCCTAGGAGCAAATCTGCAGAGCTTGGCATTTTGCCATGGGCCATCCTGGTCACTTTTGTTTCAGCTGATTGTCATTTTGACATGGTTAAGTGCCAGTGATTGCCAGAGCAGTCACTCTGCGTTAGAGGTCAGCCGCTGCCAGGTTGCTGTATATAAAAATGTAAAACAATTTGACTTGAATAAGTGACATCTGCTGTGTTCTTCTACTCCAGCCCTTGTAATGTGAATCCTTTAACCTCAAAGAAAAACTGTTGAGATGAGCAGGGTCTTGTTTACCAAACATGGAGAGCTCTCAGTTAATATTGGAGCTTTTTCTATTCAGATTACTCACCTGTTGAAGAAGACTTGTACCATTTGATATGTAGCTATAAAATTTGGTATACAATCTGTGTTCACAACTTCAGATTTCCAGTTAGGTCAATTCTACTGTCCTACACTACCACATCTTAGTTTAGAAAGAATATTATGTCTAGGAGTAATTCTGACCCCATTTGTAAAATATATGAGGAACCTGTGTTTTTTTTCTTTCTAAAGAAGAAAATAGTTAAAAATCTTAGAACCATTTATATTATACTGTAGACTTCCTGACAGTAACTTCTAAACAATACAAGTTGGCAAAAAGGTATAAATAAAGTGTAATTGTGAAATATTTCAATATTTATTAGAGGCATATCTAGATTTATGTCTTTAAGAATAATGTGCTTCAGATTTGATTTAAGAATCAAATAATTTTTACTTCTGCTAGTACAGTCAGCTTGGGAAAAAAGATGAAGGGGAGTTATGGTTTTGTACCTGCCAAACTGAGTAGTGCCTCAATCACATAATCCTTAGTTTGATTCAGAAAAAAATATTATTAAATTTTATTCAATGCTGTTCCATAGTAATGAAAGATTCTGGCTTCTTGGCGATCACATTCAGTTTCTTCTAATGCACTGGAAATGTTCACTCCTCAGTGTTACTTTATTTTTACATAAATAAACTAACTGCATGGTAAGATTTAAAAGCTGTCTTCATTTCTTGTCTACTTTGCAAAAGATATTTTCAACTCTTGATGCTAATACTTGCGCTACATTAATATTTTCCTCTTCTGTTATGCAAATCAGAATAAGTAATGTTAGGAATATCACTTTAATTAAAAAGTGATTATAAATAAATGGAAAGTTTTATTACATTGTCCTCCCATTTGCCTATTATATTTGTCCTCCCATTATTATCATCCCATTTGCAAATTGCTTGGTATTTGTTCCAGCTGAGAATTTAAAACACAAGAGATCACCAAGAACAAATATACAGGATAAGAAAATACAGTGGACATAGCCATAAATATAGCAGTCTTGAACTGAACAAAGATAAAATACTTCACAGCATGAAGTATTTTACAGAAAGGTGAATTTGGCTGCCTCAAGTGGCACAATTTAGTAGGATGGATGACAGCATCTAACAGTACTTCAAAAGTGCTGCAATTTTTTTCCCAAGCATTTAACCCTACCTCAAACCTTTCAAACAGTGAAGAGAAAAAAGACAAAAATGTTCACTGGAAAACTATTACAATATTTGTTTGTACCTGGACCAAGAGCAGCAGATTGGTGTCTGGCAAGGGCGACTTTAACTTCAAAGCTTGCAATAATTCTAAGATGACACTGCGGGATAAATAGAACTTATCTCTTTCCTAAAATAAAGGAAATTAGTGTTAATCATACATTTAGAATCATAAGTATGTGTGTGTATGTGTTTGCGTGTGTGTGTGTTGACAGTTATTTCTACCCATATTTTCCTGCATATACAGTACATGGTGTACCCAAACTCAGGGCTCATGGACAATTTATTATATAAATTACATTAAATGCTTGAACTGGTAGCTATTTTCTTCTAAATTCTTCTTAATGGCAGACGATCTTTCATACTGATGAATGCTCTTTAAGTATGCCTACATTTAGTAACATGTTTGCAAATTTAAAATGTAATGGTCTCCTTTAGTTCATCTACTATTGGACTGTGGCACCTGACTTTTGCTACACTATGTCATATATCTGCTGTCTGCATGGATGTGTATATATGCGTATTTATGTGCTTGCTTGCATGTACCCTATGTAGATGTTTGGCTACTGAACATCCTCTATTTCTCCTCTCCCTATTGATTCGGTGACAACTGCTATTCTGTTCTGAAAGTCCCAGAAGTGTCCAGATCAAATGTACAGAAGGAGGACAGATGGGTTGCACATAGAAACAGCCACTGGTGGAAACAGCCTCCCACTTCCCTGAGTGAAAACATCATGGCAGAGGAGTTTCAATCCTTAGAATTTAGGATCTCAACTATATAATATGAATGAAGATATTAACTCAAAGTAGAAATGGGGAAAAAGGGTGATCCTGAGAGTCATACCTAGATTGTAATACTTCCAACAGTATTTTGGTTTGCAAGGTAGTTTTCTATCATTTTTTGGTTGCAGCACACTGGCCAAAGTGTGCCAAAACTAATAGGTATGTCTATACAATAGTGAATGTTTCAAGTTGCATAGATATACTCTCTCTATTTTACTAACTAGTATTAAACAGCACTTAGCAATAGTATTTAGACTTATACGCCACTTCATAGTGCTCCACAGCACTGATGTTTACAATGTCACTATATTACCCCCAGCAATCTGGCTCCTCGTTTTACTGACCTAAGAAGGATGGAAGGCTGAGTCAACCTTGAGCCAGTCAAGATGGAACTTTGCTGGCTGTTGTCACAGTTAGCCTGCAATACTGCATTCTAACCATTGCCACAGCCATCCCAGCTGAATCAGATATTCAGTTGATTTAAGCCATTATGGTGAAGGTCAATATGTATGGACACTTCTGGTGGCAATCATGGCAGTGTGGCATATAGAAGAGGATACCATAGAATGTAAGAGGAAAAAATGGCAAAGAGCACAAATTAATGAGCTGAATGAAAGATAGAAAGAAAAATAGTTATGTCGTGTATCTGTGAAACTAAGAGAAATAGGAAAGATATGATAGCTCCTTGGATGGATGGATGGATGGATGGATGGATGGATGGATGGATGGATGGATGGATGGATGGATGGATGGATGGATGGATTAATGAATGATGCAATCAGTGAATGTATTCTGGAAAGTGAAGGTACAGATTTAATTATGAATGGAAAGTATGTCCGTTAAAAGTATGTCAGAAAATATAAATTGGTGACATATACATTATTGTACGCTTCTATGAAAGTAGGAATCCATGGAGTATTGACAGTTACATGTTTCACTCTAGTGAACACAAAATTATGGAAGAGCCAGGAATGAATTTTGGGGGAAAGTGTGCAACATTCTGAATGAATGTGATCCAGGGGAAAAATATTTTGTTATGTGACATAAATGGATGGTTAACAATGAGACAAGAGAGTACAGAAAAACTAATGAGGCTCCACTGAGGCACAAAATAAATGGGAATGGTGACTAGTGAGCATCAGCTGGGAGAAAGTGCTTTTTTACAAGCATAAATCTTTTCATTCAGAGACATGGAAAAGGAATGAATCAAAAAGCACACTGAATCTGGTTGTTATTTTTTTTAATAAAAATGACAGAATTAGTGACTGGCAATGAGACGCTCTGAACGTGGGATCCACCACATTAAGTACCTTCGAGAGTGGATCATAGAAAAAATGGACATGGAATTAAAAAGAAAAGAAATTTTAAAAATAAAACAAACTAATTGAAAGCAAAATAATTGTAGGAAGAGAGAGTATAAGGGCTGTTTAGCAAAGTTCGTAAATCAAACCCTCAGGGAAAAGTTTTTTTCTGTGTGTCTGTGTATACATATATATCTATTTCTATCATCTCTGTCTCTATTTCTATCTCTACCTCTACATGGTTTTGTGTTTGCATATGTGTGTATATCTATGAGTGTGGGTGTGCCTACATTCCAAAGCTCCAACCTCCTGTGAGCCAAAGGATTTACAGTCCACAAGTGAAGAGCATGTCATACAGAGAATTGCAATCATGTCATCTCTTGTTCTCCTCATTGAGCAATGTTTCCTGGTACATAGAAAAATAAAGGTGGGCTTCCCTACTTATTGAAACTGACTTATTTTACTGTTTTACACACACACACACACACACACACACACACACACACACACACACACACACTTATATAAACACATTCACACCCACACACACACTGGTAGTCCCTGCAGTTAACAGATATGAGTGTTTATTAGCTTTTCATTATTTTTCTAGTTGCAAACACTGGAAATAGCAGGCAGCCAATATATATATATTGGGCAAGAAGTGTGTGACCAGAGCTGCTGTCTCCCCATAAATACTGGTGGGAGGGCGTGATGTACTGGGCTGGTTGGCTGCACTGCTGCTTCTTGATTAGTTGATGGATTTAATGTTGGTATAATGGGCTGTGTGATGGCT
>JANHFJ010000867.1:78720-97091 GCA_032468195.1 Cerberus rynchops | reverse complement strand
AACCATTTTTCATATGCTTTAGCCCTCAGGCCCCTAATTATCTTTGTTGCTCTTTTCTGCATTCTTTCTAAAGTCTCAACCTTGTTTTATAATAAGGTGAACAAAACTGGATGTACTATTCTAAGTGTGGTCCTTCTAAGGCCTTATAAAACAGAACTAATACCTCATGTGATCTTGATTCTCTCCCTGTTAATGCATTGGCTTTTTTGGCTGTTGCCGCACACAGCTGGTTCATATTTCAGTAAACTAGGGCTCCAAGATCCCTCTCATGGTTTCTGTTATTGAGCCAAGTTTCATCTAATCTATACTTGTACATTTGATTTTTCTTGTCAGCTAAACTGGTTAGGAACTTGTCTGAGGCAGAATGTCTGTGGAGATTCTCAGTCACCCAGATCATAGTTGCCTCAAAGGTGCCTTTTTCTTCAAAAGGCAACTGAATTGTTTTTTTTTTCCTTGAAGAAGAAGAAGAAAATGTTTTGCTCCTCATCCAATAAGCTTCATCAGTTCTGAGGGGAGCGGCGGGAATGGAAGGATAAGTTCTGATAGGATGGTGAGGGGATGGAAGGATTGTATTCTTTTGCAGTGAACTGGTTGTTAGTACTTTCTGTGAGCTGTTGAGGCCGCTCGGAGGTTATCTGTGTCCTCAGGGTCCCCTGAATCAGGATGCAACTGGTTGTGGAATCTTCTTGGAACTGAGGGAAAGGGCTGCATTGTAATTTGGAGATAGGTGGTGTCATATTCTTCCCCCTCTCTTGAGGGAGGAGTGTTCAATTCTAAAATAGATAGATTCTTTTACCCCTCTTACAAACAAGTGAAAGAAGGGTATCCTCCACTCAAAATGTGGACTTTGCTGTCTTTGAAAGAGTGACCTTTATCTTTCAAATGAACTGAATCTTGTCCTGATGGGTTTGATCTCCTATGTTGTGCCATGCATTTGTGAAGTGGTTGTTTTGTTTCACCAACGTACAGATCTGTACATGTCTCACTGCATTGTATTGCATGTATTAGTTTCTATCTATGGGTTTTATCTTTGGGGTCGACAAACTTCTGCCTTAGTCTATTTTTGGCTTTAAAGCAGGGGTGGAATCCGACCGGTTTTGCTACTGGTTCGGTGTGCGCGCACGCCAAACGCACTGCAGCACGGCTCTTTAAAGTGCTTTTAGAGGCTCCAGAGGCAGCGGGGATCATCAGGAAGGCTCCGTAGATGCTCCAAACAGCTGATTAAGGTAAGTAAGAAAAAAAAGGAAGCTTGTATAAGGAAGGATAAGGGCAGTGGCAGGTGGGCGGGGCCAATTTCAAATCTCTACTACCAGTTCGGGCGATGTGGTGTCATCCAGCTGAATTTCACCACTGCAATAAACCGAACATTAATTGTAACCTTTTGTTCAGATAAAATCTATTTGAATGAAATTTAAAACTGATTCCATGGATTATTTGTTCAGATTATCATTCCTTGGGTATCTCTAGTTCAAAGATCCCTGCTCTAGAACAGTGTTTCTCAACTGTAGCCAGTTTAAGATGTGTGGTTTTTCTGGGCATGCTGGCTAGCAAATTCTGGGAGTTAAGGCCCACACATCCTAAAGTGATTAAGGCTGAGAAACACTGTTCTCTAATCCATCTGCACTTTGGGGCACATTTTGGAGGACTCTCTCTCTCTGATAGTGTTAACAATGGGTCACGTTTTGGAGGACTCTATGATATTGTTAATAATGGGTCACACTGCGGACAGTTCAGAAATATGGGGAAAATATGGGGACACTTATTCAGTTGTACTTTACCAACTTTTTGAAGAGCTGAAGACTATTACAAGCCTTTTGTTTACCAAAGCCTATTTCAATTATTGTAAGCAAATAGGAAACTTGGAATTTAATAATACAGCATGTGAACCTTTTCAGAAGAACTATACTTTGTCAGGATTCAAATGCTATATTTAGGGATCATAAAAGATCATCATTGATTTGATTTTGCCTTAGGATGTTATGTGAACCCAGTCATAATGGCTTTTTAAATCATGCTTAGCATAATGCATGAATGTAGCCATAACAGGACAACATCATCTTCCAAGCTTTGTGCTTGTTTTGTTATATTAGTGTTGTACAGAAAGAGACATGCATTGAAGCATGCCTTTTAGATAACAGGTACCTATATTTAATGCAGGTAGCTCTCAGCCGTAGATTTGAGAGCATACATTTGCAAGCTGAAATGAAATTTCAATTTTGCTTGAGAATTATGACACAAACTGTAACTGGTCATTAGAACCCTATGCTGTAAGATGGGTGTCAAACCCGTGATGATACATCATCATGTGACATATTGCAACTTTTTTCTCCCTTCACTAAACTGGGGGGCTGCGTGGCCAGCGCATGACACATCCAGTCCGTGGGCTATGAGTTTGATACCCTTGCTCTAAGATGATCTGTTTTTCTGATATTATGAGAATATGGATCTCATTTTGGTATATAGAATCTTACTATTTAGCAGCATTAACTCACATCTTCCCAATTTTTCTTACAGTGGAGCCCTATGACCTATGGTGAGTATAAATGGGTGCTCTGCTTACCTTTCATGCTTGTGTATATGAAAACCCTAATTATTTAGTGCTTTTTATACACTGAGCTTTCAGAAAAAGTTATACCACTGAGGAAATGCCACCTTCCGTCTTCAACTTCTAGGCTAATGAGAAATGCAAATGATCTTCCATAATGATTCTGTTTTAAACTGCCTGCCTGCATCAAAGGAGAACCTC
The DNA here is from genome assembly GCA_032468195.1 of Cerberus rynchops. Lineage (NCBI taxonomy): Eukaryota > Metazoa > Chordata > Lepidosauria > Squamata > Homalopsidae > Cerberus > Cerberus rynchops. The sequence goes on along the minus strand of JANHFJ010000867.1, from coordinate 94,345 downwards.
TGTTTCTTTTCTTTATACTCTGAATTCTACCAGCAAATGTCATTAAATAACAGTAATACTGAACTTGAAAATCTTAGGTGACAGCATCTGTCTGACTTTCTCTGGGTTTGGAAGCTAGGATTTGGCTTGCCTAGTACTTGGATAGGAGATCAATAACTGCAAACCACATTTTCTATGCTGCCACCAAGAAAACTAGACGCAATCATGAAATCACCAAAAATGAAAAGTGAGAGGAGGAAGACCGTGGTGGTGCAGTGGTTAGAATGCAGCACTTAGTACTTCTGCTGACTGCTGGTTCAAATCTCACCAAGCTCAAGGTTGACTCAGCCTTCCATCCTTCCGAGGTGGGTAAAATGAGGACCCAGTATGTTGGGGGCAAGATGTTGACTCTGTAAACCACTTGCTTAAAGAGGGCCATAAAGCATTGTGAAGCGGTATATAAATCTAAGTGTTATTGCTATTAATATATGCAAATTACTTCATTCTATTGTACTGAAGAAGGTCCTCAGTTGTCCTGGCATTCAGTGGAAGGCCCTGCTACTCCTCTTTTGCACATCCCTTTGCCATTACACCCACACATAATCCATCTTGAAAAGCTTCCTTGTAGTTTTTATGACCCAAAGACACATGTAGTCTTCTCTGTAGTCTTCATGACAAAAAGACAACTATGTATTTACATGACTTTTCCAGTTTCCTGGGTGTCTCTTCAGTGGTAAAACATGCAACTAGCACTCTTCTCTCCATGCCCCCAATTCCTCTATCCCATTCCCATTCCATGCTTTGTAACTGTCTTTCCTTTCCTGATCTGTTGAGAGAAGAGGGTTAGATTCTTTGCTAAAATTAGTTTTCAAATAATATCTGAGCACTCAGGAATTTTCTATTCCCAACTCCTTGAAACCTCACTGCAGAAAAAGAAAGTAGGTGCAGCCCTAATGGGGAATGCATTTATGTTATAGGAAAGGGTGAAGGGCGCTTGAGAAGTGAAAGAAATAAAATGAGCCTCAGATATCTTAAACATGCCTGTCTGCCTGTCTCCTGCATATAATCCTGTTTCAAAATCAGAAGAAAAATGGCTGTGTTGAAGTATGTCAGGGTTGAACTGCTTAGCCAGGCTGATCCCAATGCCTCGATTACTAGCAACTGTCTCTGCCCCCCCCCTTGGATTGCAGAGCCCTGGCATTCAGCCCCCAAATCCACTTTAATGGCACCACTGAGGACTCTCCCCAAGGCAGCAAGGCAAGTCAGAAGAGATCCATCACGGCCAGCAAGCAGTGGTTTAAAAAAACCCAATCCACTTCTCTTTTGCCTTATCCTCTGCTTGACTTCATATTAGCCAGAGTTCAACCCTCTTCATTTGGGTCACCTTTCAAAGGCTTTTCATCATGTCCTCTGCAACAGAAGCTGTCCTTTACTGGAGTAATTTAAGATCTTCCTCAAAGTAGCCAGTGAAGTGGCTTTCAAGGTGATTTCATTATCCACAAGAGAACTGAGCAAAGCCACAACACATTAGCAGAAAACAGAGCTTCATTTTCAAGTTTTCTTGACTTGGGCGCACTGATGAAACTTTAGAGAACTGAAGAAATCGAATCTAGGACAATTCGCCACCGTGGAGGTGGTGGCAACGAATTGTCCCATTCCGGAAGAAATCTACTGGAGATTCAACAGCCCAAGTTTCCCGGAGGCACAAAAGCAGGAAAAGGGATGTTACGTTTGTGAGGGAGAAAAATCCATTTCAAAGGCTACAACTGCCGATTCAGTTCAAGGTTATCTGGAATTTAGGTAATTACTTTATTGCTTCTATGGTTCTCTTTCCACTGCCATACCCTTATTTCCCTAAAAGCTTTTAGATGATGGAAGAAAGAGAAATGATTTCACATGTGGTCACAGGGAATCTGCTGATCCCAGCACATTCCGACAGTGGTGAAACAGACTAGATACACAAAAATTAGTACTGAACCTACTGCATTTCCCTCCTTGGGACTATTTGTGTTGGTGACATCTGTAGCTTTTTCAGCACACAGGGTGGAGGGGCGGGATGGGGTGGGGTGAGGAAAACATCCAAACCAGAACACACAGTTAATACAGAACTATTTCAAGCAGATCTTACTGCTTTCTTTCCAGTAGTAGTATGTCACTTGAAGAAAATTCCTATTATAAAACAGATCCTGATCCCCCTAATTGCTGTCTCTACCCGCAAACACAAGAACCCACTTATGCTCAACTTATGGGATTGAGAGGCAAGGAAGCAAGTATTACATGTGCCACAATGCAAACTCTACTTCTTATGCCCGCGTGATAAAAGGATAGAACTTGTTTCATGATGTAAGGGACACATTCTGTCGTGTTGGCTTCATCAAGGCAGGGGCAGATGCTCGCAGTGCTAAAACTTTGGCATTATATCCAGTGGTGAGATTCAATTGGTTTTACTACTGGTTCAGTAAGCATACGCTTCTGAAACCCCGCGGCTTCAAAACATAAGCTATTAAGCTTACCTGAGGCAGACCAGGTGAGTAAGAAGGCTGCGGAGGAGCGGAAAACAGCTGTTCCACACGATTCAGCTGAGCTAGAAAGAAAAAAGGGAGGAATATAGGACAAGAAAGGGCAGGAGCAGGTGGGCGGGGCCAAATACTCATTGCCATTACCGGTTCGCTAGAACTGGTGCGACCAGGAAGAATACCACACTGATTGTACCCACCAAAATGTAGGAACTGTTGTAATACCCCATTCTTGTGCCATGCTAGGTGAGCATGAGGTAATGGAAGGAAACTAAATCTGATTGTCAGATGTCTGGGGACATAGAGATTTGTATGAAGCCCTGGTTCAAATCTCAGCTTGCTGTTATTCAACCATGTTTGTTTCACATGGCTGTTATGGAGGTGGTACAATATTGTGAATAGGAGTGGTGTGGGGGGGGGGAATGTGTAGGAATGTGCTGGGAAAAAAGGCAAGCTAAATTAAATGAAGGAGTTAATAACAGGATATGCAAGAAACACAACATGTGGACATTATTCAAGTTGGCTAATATTATTTTGGTAGTGTAAAATAGGTTTCCAACTAACAAAAATAGGCTTCACAAAACAATTAGCACATTCATGTAGAAGCAAGACCAATGGGTTCAGGTTTCTACTCCATAAATGTAGAAGGGTTGCATCTCTATTCAGAATAAAGTTAGGTGTGTATAGGATTACAACTCACAACTAAGCTGAACATTATATACCTCCATATATATTTGAAGCTGCAAAGCACTATGACACTCATCCAGTTATTCAGAACAATGAGTGTGCATGAATTATTGCCCTCATACACTACTTTGTGATGAACATTTTGAGGTTCAAACTACTGTAAGAACATGAAACATAGTATTTTAGGATCTTGTATGCACTCAACCAACATGTTAAGCCACAACGTGGTTTCTTTGCTAAGATGTGGCAGGCTATGTGAACGTAATAGTGGTATTTTGTTGTGGAGGTCAATATTATGCATATTCTATAAGTTCATCTGCTGCTTTTACTCTTTAATCCAACAGAGGTAGACATGCCTTCCCTGGCAAATTTTCACTTAGCTTCTTTTAGCTCATTACTTCCTACAAAGTCCCTGTCTCTCCTTATTTTTTCTAAAACTTGGATTTTTACTTAGGCAGAGCTGCCAAGGAGGGTAAGGTTTCTTTTCAAACCAGCTGAGCAGAATGCCACATTCAGTCCTAAAGCATCAGCTATCCCTGGGACAGATAATTGGAAGGCGACTGCGCACTTACATTTGGACAATGTTTTGTTTGAATGAGTGATTAAAGTCTACTGTCAATTACTGTATTGATGTTCTGGGATTTGAAACCATAGTTTACCATTCATACAGACATCTGTATAATTCACTTCAGTATCCACAAGAGAATTATTCCTTCCTCTCAATTTGTTTGTCTGCATCTCTTGTGATATCATGTAGACCCTCCCACCACTTGCACTCACATTCATGGTGTCAAATACAAACCATCCTGCAGCAGCAAGAGATTTGTTAGCTTACATTGTCAACAGTAGCCTTAAGAAAGGGATGAGGACTATATATTATGTTCTCCATTCTAAATCAGGTTAAGTAAGGACAATGGATTGGGCTGCAAAAATCTGGACCACTCGTGCTGGAAGCTGAAGAAACAATGGATCATCTGGTTAGTTGCTGCAAAAAGATCACACAGACAGAGTACAAATAATGGTATGACAAAGTAACAACAATGGTGCATTGGAAGATCTGTAAGAAATACCACTTGCCTGCAAGCAAGAAGTGGTGTGACCATAAAATAGCTAAATAGAAAATGAAAAAACTAAAGCACTCCAGATCTTTAGGATTCAAAGAGACAAGCACTTGTCATATAACAATCCAGACTTAACAATTGTCTCTTTTTTTTAAAAAAAATTTAAAAAAAATAACAGAAGAAATTCCTCTTTTGTTTGACTTTTTTTTCCTAGCGTTCTTCCTCTACCGAATGTCTTCAGGCAGACTGTCCAACTGCCAGTAAAGTCTCAGCTTCTCATAAAGGGACTGAACCTACCTAGACATTCATTTTATTTCACACCACATGGCAAATTAGCTTTCTGGCTAATTAAGGTTCAGTTTTATATGTGCTAATTGCCCTAGGTGTGCTTTAAACTGCACTTTAAATCTTTGATTAAATGAAGGTAATATTCATAAATCATGCCATGGAAGACTCCCTCCACCAAAAAAAATAGTGCTTTGACTTTCATTATGTATATCAATATATAAGAAAGAAGGTGAATGTAAGAAAAACAGCTTTAAAGCAAAGGATGTTGTGGCCAACTAACAAATTCTTGTTACTTAGAGCAAGCTTCTCTAATTGGAATCCTTCTGTTATGTCAGAAGAGCAATTCACCCACATTTCAATTTAACATGATCAAAATGAAGGCTCTGAAGACTCCAGGAAACAGCTGAGGCGCTGAGGCGGAAGCCACGTGGACCGCCGAATCATCTCAAGGCAGCAGCACTGAAGGCGACGGCGCTGAGATCAAGCAGAAGACTTCCACAGACCACTGAGGAGCCAAGATGGAGGCTACAAGAGACCATTGACGTCCGCCAGAGCAGCAGTGCCAGGAGTGGCCTTAGATAGCCAGGCCTGCTGGAGGCAGCAGCACCACAAGCGGATCCACAGCAATAACCTCAAGGAACAGCAAGGACTGCTGTGAATCAGACATCCCATCCCCCTCGCTCTCCCAGAACTTCAAACTGTAAATCAAATTTGTAAATTTTTAATTTAATTTTTTATGACCATGAGTGGTTACACAAAGCATTTCACTACATATTGTACCATGTATGATTATGTATGTGATAAATAAAACCTAAGTTTGATCTGAATCTCAGTCAACTCCATCATCTATTGAAACTGTCAAAGTTAGGATCATCTGGTAAGGTCAATTTGGGGTCTCCAATTAGGCATAAAAAATGTATGCCAAATCATAGGCAAGCCAAAATCTTCTAGCATTTTCTTCTTCTCAAATACCAGATAATGATTTACAGTAAGATTTAGTAGAACATTTAATTTTTAAGCATTTGTCTAGTACTATTATTTGATAGGTGCCATTATAAATGCACCAAGAAAGCCGTTTGGAACCACTACCTGAGTTCTATTGCGTTTCTGTAGTTCCCTGGAAGTTACGGCATTTCAATTTAAAAAAAACCCACTCCTTTTTTATGTTGTAGAAGGACTACACTAAGAAACAAACACATTTGGTTTTCCAAAACATGCATATTTGAAACCAGACTCATCCAAGGATGTGTGTCCATCTTGCTATGCAGTAAGCCTCATCATACTCATTTTGTCTTAAAAGACGACTTTATGTCAGGTAGTTATATCCACAGATAGCTCCTGCTACTCAACCTGTTTCAGATAGCACCATAAAATAAACTCTTATTATGCTTTGGCAAGTTTGGCTCTAGCAGTGGTTGAGTGCCATCTAGAGAAGGAAAGGTGCTAGAGAACAACAGAAAGCCAGCACTTGAGAATGGAATGCTAGAAAAACAGAACTGAGATACAATATAGAGCTGCAAGAGTGAAACTGGTTGAATTTCCCAAATGTTAAAAAGTCAGTGGTGAACTATGTATCAAAGCTTTGGAATTTGCTTATCAGGAATTATGGTTCTATCCAGGGTGGAGGCAGCTGAAGGAAACATGTTGAGGAATTGGAATGTGGTATTGTTCCAAGATGTCAAGTAATGGTTGTAAAAAATGGGTGATCTCTTTTGGAAAAGGTAATATGTTCTACAAATCAAAACAATGCAGCAATGGGATACTAAGGCAGACATGTTGATATTTTACAATCATATTTTATTGCACTATAGTCATTAATAAACCAATAATGACCAATAGTCTTGAAAGGTTATTCTTTCAGAGATATTTCCTTACCAGATTCTTCAATACCTTCAAAAATGACAAAAATTCTAATGTATTGACTTCATTGGAAAAATTGAGATAGTCAAGACATGTACCCGTTTTGAAAATAGCCCATGTTGAAGGGGATAACAGTTAAAAATCCACACTGGGTATGTTTCATGACATTTTGTATTATGTCATAAACTGTTTTATGATCATTTTTTTCTGTCATAAAATACTGTATTTTATAAAATTTCAATTCCACTGTGTCATGGGTCCCCAATTTTGGATCCATTGTGTAAGTTAGCTCATTTGAGGCACCTTGGTTCAAACATTATTGCCTTATGATGCACCATTTCTCCCAGTTAATCGTTACAGAAATAAGTTTTAGAACAGAACAGAACAGAATAACAAAGTTAGAAGGGACCTTGGAGGTCCTCTAGTCCAACCCGCTGCTTAGGCAGAAAACCCTACACCACTTTAGACAAATGGGTCTAGACAATCTCTTTTTAAAAAATTAAAATTTTAAAAATTAAAAACTGCTGGAGGCAAGTTGTTCGACTGATTAATTGTTCTAATGGTCAGGAAATTTTTCCTTAGTTCTAAGTTGCTTCTCTCCTTGTTTATTTCCACCCATTGCTTCTAGTCCTAAGGTGCTTTAGTAACATATAGTTTTTTATATTATATATTATATACTAAAAACATATAGTTTTAGTAATATATAGATAAGGTTTGAGGTAAGGGTTTTTAAAATTATTTTCTTTTTTAGTGTGATTTTTAGCTTGTTTGGGGGGGTTCTCTTTTCTAATTTTTAAAATTAGCTTTAGATTGTTGTGCATGCATAAAACAAATAAAAATCAGTGGAAGAAAAGAAGATATCTGATTGAATTTCACTTACTTTAAAAATAAACATTTTTCAAAGGTACAAATCATTTGTTAGACTGGAATTTATAGATCGTTGTTTTTGTAATGGTCTGTTTACCTTGATGAACAGGATATCAATTTTAGGTAAGTTTATTTGGGCCTGGAAATTTATGTTCCAGTTTATAAGACACAAAGCGTTATTCAAGTATCATTCACACCAATAAGAAACATAGATTAAAAACCAAGGACAACAGAAATTTTCACAACATCATAACTTATTCTATGCTAATGTCTTAGATCTAAAATGAAATGTTAATAGAAGAAACCAGAAAAGTAATCCCAGGCAGTCCAAAGTTTATTTCTCATAGATGAGAAACAAAAGTAAATGGAAACCAAATTGCATGTATGGTATTGATTGTATATAAACTTTGTATGTACTATTGCCTTCAACTCAGGTTGAATATTGGCAGCAGCAAGGTTTGTTCATTCCTAGTCTATACTCTTCTTAGCCTTCGCTCTCTTTGTAGAAATCTCTTTGCACCAGATCTTTCTTTCCCCCACAAAAAGGCAATCCAACATCCCCCATCCAAAATGACAGGTAGAGCAGTATAGCAATGTCCACAGGAATAACACTTTTTAAAAACAAAGTAATTCCACATAAAAAAGGTAATTCAAAAACAATCACAACAAACTGGATCGTATACTAATCTAAATTCTTTTTAAAATGGAATGAGGCAACATGGAAGTCAGAAGGCAAATCTAGAAATCTACAAATAGGAGCAATTCTGCATCTTCCAGAATTCTCAATATAAAGATAATAGCGGTGTATCTCTTCAATTCAGCAGCAGTGAAGAAAACACTTGGACCTGACAGATCTGATTCAGAATATACAGCTTCCTTTATTTCTAGCAGCCTAAGTGTAATTTCCGTGGAAAGTAAAGCACAAATACATCATCCCTGCAGGCTAATGCTTTGAGGCAATATATTTCATTAAAGCTAACCAATACATAAAAGGCCATGAACGAAGACTTCCTTGGATTTTTGAAAAGGGGAACAAAGCTAACATGAAAGTGTCAGATCACAGATGTCTTTCCTGTCCCTGAAAAGAGTTAATTAAGGAGTGCTCATCTACACGGCTTCGTCATGCATCTTTTAACATGCCATATTTATATATTTTAAAAATATTTAGGCCAGAATCCAAGCTGTGCATTGAAGCATTACAAGAATGTGGAGATGCAATTGCTGCTGGTGGACTCTCAAAGACATATCCCCAGATCCAACATTGCAGGAATTACCAAGAGATTGAAAAACCTATCCCTATACATGGACCACTCCACCTCAATGTTAGGGAATATTAACATAAAGTCTAGTTTTGCACGATAGATATGGATGCCCATTCGATGTACAATAAAGATACCCACATGTCATCTATAAGAGGTGTGCCTGTATATTAAACTGTATTGTAAACCTAATGCCTAACTCTAGCAAGATGAATAGGAATCTTACTATTGACTTTAGCAGAGCGATGATCCTGCATGTTCCAGTATCTGCAAACCAAGAAGGGCTCTTTGAAAAAGTGAGAATTGTTAACTGATCTGTCTTTCTGCAACTGACAAACAATAAAGAAATGGAACTCCGTGAGGGAACAGATATTTGAGAATTATGCAAATATGTGTATGGGGTGATCAGTTCACAATTTTCAAAATATGAATGAGAAACCAGCTTCACTTGGATCCCAGTCCCGTACCAACATGCACAGATGTAGCAGAGTTGCAGCAAATAGGTTATAGCAGTTTTTAATGTAAGGGTCACACATTTATGAATGGGGGAGAAAAGGGAGTTTTCCACAGCTTAGCAGCTGCAGGTTAACTATTCAAAAAAGCATATCTTTTGTAGCACATAAGGTGGTGCGGATTGTGGTAGCCTTTTTCTATGTACAGTACAGTCCTTTGATTTGTATGCTGAAGGCTTTACAACAAATCAGACCTTGGGGGCATAGCCTGTGGCACTCTCAGCTAGCAATACCTCCCAGACAATGGCAAAGATGTGGGTTCTTATTTAACTGACCACCTTGGACAAGACTCTTGGTATATTCTGCCCCACAACTCACATGGGACACACAAAGGAAGCCAAGGCAAAGAAAATGCAGAATTATTTCACTTCTGAACCTTAATGTTTAATACTTCATTTCCTTTTCAGGGAATGTCTAAGAATCAACATTAAAAGTTTATTCTAAGATTTCTTAAGAAACAAAAAGGGGAAAAAAAATCCAGGAAGACTGTGTATGAGTTTGAATATAGTGTTCCTTGTTTTCTCTTTTTTTCCTCTTTTTGTTTAAATAGCAATGCTGAATGATGCTTTCCTGGAACAAGCGCTTTATCAGGCCAAGGAGACTGTTGTAAAACCGTCAGCATGTATTTGGCTTTACATCAAGTTTCACTATTATTGGTCACAAGGCCTACATGATATACTTCCAAGAAGGAACAGTCATGTAAAATACTGTAGCCACCAGAAAACAAAAGGGCTATATGCTTGTGTAAATATCTGTTCCTGTGTTAATAAGTACTGTATGGACACAATCCATACATAATAGGATTGTGAATTCAAAGGCATTCAACAGAATTAAATATTATTTTAAAAACACTACAAAACTTCGGGATACACTTTGTAATACTCAGCAGTCTCAGACTCAAAAATGGAAGTGCTGCTCCCTAAAACTGAATATAACACAGAAGGGCTTAGTTACCCCAAAAAAGCAAAGGCAGTATAGCAATCAAAAAGTTATGCTGAAGAATGCAAAAATGCAAAACAAAGGGTAAAAACACACAGCCACGGGCATATAAACCAACTGGCTGACAGTTAACTTTGGATCATACTTCTCAACTAAACAAAAGATCTTCGTAAGGCCTTCACCCTACCATGGGGCCGCTCCAGAGCAAGCAACTGCTTTGCCTTTTGAAACCTTTTCAACTGTCTTGAGTGTCAAATGCAGAGAGTCAAGCCAATTAATGGCAAGGGACAGCAGCTAATGATTTGCAATACACAGATGAATTCCCTCTTAACAAAGTCCAAGGCCTCGGATGACTGAAGAGTTTGTTCCCTTCAATCTCCTCCTCATATCTTGTTGACCTTCAAGTAGGGAATTCAGATCCAAGCCCAGTCTTCTTTCTTTGCTCTTAGGCACGATTCTGGGAGAAATCTAGAAACTGACAGTCTCCCTCTCTCTCTTCCTTTGTCTGTCTCCTTCTTCATCTCTTGCCAACCCCATTTGTTACTTTTGTTTTTGAATGACGATTTCTCCTCCTGGATGAATGGCTGTCACTGTTGCTTGAGTGTTTGGGTGGACTGTCTTCCATTCCTAACAAGCAATTGGGCACATACACAAAAGCACATAAGCGATAATCACTTAATTTACTGTTTGGTTTGGTTTTTCAAGTCAAGGGAAATTCTGGATTATGAATGCATATTGGAAGTTTAGTTGAAACCAACATGCCATCTAGTGGCTAAATTGCCTATTAATTTTACAAGTCATTAAGTGAGCTGATTATTGTGGAATACTCATGCGGCTGGCTATCTTTTAAGCAACATCATGAAAGATCTGCTGAACCTTGAAAGGCCAAAGCTCTTGCTGGACAGATATACTTGATATAATTTTATATATTACCAAATTTTATATAATTTTAAATATCATTGTAATCTAGATAAATTCTAATTATCACCACATTTTTGTAATGTGTATGACATAAGTATACCTAGATATAGTTTGCTCCTTGGAGACTTAACTCACAGTTCTAGACAGGTTTTTTTTATAGATGTATTTTAAATATCATGTTAAGAATACATGAGCTCCATCACATATATGGGAGTGGAAAGAGGTCATCGGCATCCTTCAATTATCCAAAAAGACTGAAACAAAAGGTGAATTCTGGTGCTCCCTTCCCTGCTCTTGTTCATGTAGGTATGGAAAATGCTTGAGTGCTATGATCTTGAGAAACTACTTTAATCATTCAAAGAAGATTCTTTATTCGCAGTTTTTCGCATTGTTTTGGTGCAAAAACCTACTGCTGAACACAGATCCTTCCACCTGTTGAACATGGGGCTACAGCAATTATTTAAATTATTAAGTATATTTGTAGCACCTTAGTTTATTATTGCATAAAAAGTTTGGGCGTTACAAGCTACCTCAATAACTCCAAAGGCTATGGAATAAGGTTTCCATGCAGATGATAGGACTGACTGACCAGGAGTCAGAAATGTTTAACTAGCCTTCACAATTCCTCAAAATCTTCTGGGACAGACTGATCAGGATAGTCCTCTAGAATTTCTTAATAGATAAAATAATGCATAGGTAGATACAGCTCTTGTTACATCCCTTAGTTCTTGAGATAATTACAATAGACCCTAAGAATAATATAGAGAACATCAGGAAGCAAAGGGTATGAAAGCAGATTGTGTGAATTCACAAGTGATTCATGAAAGCTTGAACTAAATGGAATTTTGGTGATATTGACATGACAAATAAATATACTACAGCAAGCGACAGTACCTCTAGTGGTTTTAGGATTATGCCAGGAAGCATCCGGGATGTACAAGCTATCTTCACTTTCCGACAATGTCTGTTGAGATAAATATCATAAGATATGTTTGATAATACTTGTAACAAAGAAACACTATCAGTTTAATAATTGAGATAACTAAGTTAATATTTGGAATTCACTTTTTTAATTTCTTCTTCAATTATATATAAATTTAATCAACAAGTGAGAAAGGAACCCTTGCTTCTCAGCTGTAACTGTATGCAGATGACCAGGTTGAGCCCAGGGAGGGTTCAAACACATTATAAGTTGTGAGTTCCTGCATACCCATAACAGATCTAAGTCCAGTCCAACTTGAATGCACTTTTAATTCCTGCTCATTTTCCTTGACTGTTAGTAGCTCAGATTCATGTAGCCAGCTTAAGCTTGCAATAAATCTTTATACTCATTTGAACTGCCTGAATCTCCTCTTGACCTGTTTCACATCACCTTTGGCCTTTCTGCTCAAACACAAATCACTGATCATTTCCTCTCCAACTCTACTCTGCAAGAAAAAGTATGTGGAATGCAGAAAAAGACAACCAAGGACAGATTTAGACTTAAGAATTCTGCCTCAATCACAGATGAAAGCTCAGAAATGGTGAATTTGCATATCAACCAAATAACCATTTTCCTCCATTTTTTTTAGTGCTTGGAACCATAAGCCTTCAGGAAGTTAAAAGCAGAGAATGAGAGCAGTAGCCCTCTGACTATTGCTCCTGTTGCATATTGTCACTGAACATTTTTATTTAATGAATGTATAATCTGGTCTTCCTTCCCCAAAATAGTATACAAATAAAATAAATTTAGTCGCAAATCATGTCTCTATACGAGAAAGCTCACCTAAATGTCAACAAGTAATGGCTAACATATTTTAACACGTTTATCCAGAGGGCAACAGTCTAAAATGCAAGCAATCTCTTGAGCCAAGTTTAGCATTTCCACAGGCATTACCTTCTCTCGTCCATAATGGTCTGCATACCACACCATCCCATACAAACACAGAAAAGTAGTAACCGCCTATAACAGAAAAAAAAGTAGATAGCCTTGAGTTGCTCTTTTAATACTTATTGTTAAAAGGGATTTATGCCCAACCTCTCATGGTATGACATGGCTTGCTAAAAGAGACAATGACAGTATTAAAAATGGAGGTCTTTTTCTACAGCAGTCAGAAAAGCTGTTAATATTGCAACAGTTTTTTTTAAAGTAATGTGCGTTTTTTCCTTATCTGACCTTGCTTTTACTAGGTAATAAGTCTTCTTATGTATGCCTAGACCTATGTTTGAATCTAAGGTCACTTAAAACACTGAAACAAATACAGGACACTGTATTGCAACCCTTTATGCTAACTTCAATATTGTCAGATGGTTTATGAGCACTGTTTTTTGTTCTCTGTGCGGTGCAAATATATTTGGATAGCTAGCTTTCTAAATACATTAATCAAAATCAATTATTAGAACAGATTCAAGAGACTAATACAGACTAGAGCTTTGAAGTCTGGCTGTAAATCTACTTTTCCAGCACAAGGCAGTCATTAACAGAGGACTATCTGGTTTCACAATGCTGACAATTCTATGCTTTGAATGCTCAACTGCTAAAATGAAGAATGAGACAGACAGCCTTCACAAGGGTAAACATTATGACAGAAGCTTTCTGTACAACTGTACCACTATGCAGATATTCAAGAAGGAAAGCTGCAGATTGTGAGATCTGTACTGGAAACTGGAAGGAAAGATCTTATTTCCAGTAAAACAAATCTCATTCTGATCTCCTGCTGATTTTTGATACCAAATTTTGGGATAATGCTGTGAATGCTCTCATAAAAATGGCTACCAGGATGGAATCAGTTTACCATGAAGAAACAATATTTACAAAGCACAGATTTATCAGACTTCGGTAGTACCAGTTTATTTTACTCCTGCTTGTGTTATTATCTGAAAAAAAAATAAAATTATGAATAGGGCTATGATTACATTTTATAAATTGTGTCGATCATGACTTTGATCAAATAATTGATCACCCCTTTCACTATAAAGGTTTGCATTTTGGTCTGTAGACTGTTGCATTTTTAATTTTTATTCTTATTTATTGTTTTTTTAAATAGTAAGCCACTCAACTTTGTGTTAAGATGTAAACATTTAAATAAATATTGAAGAAATAAAAGAAAATCTTTGTATACATGAATTTCTAGAGCAGATATAAGCAGGTTTTTGCATTCTAGTTCTTTTGAACTCCCACAATTTCTATCCTGCCTGGGGGCTGAATAAAGTTGAAGTATAAAATATCTGCAGTATAAATATTTATTGTCTTTCATCCTGTCACACAGGTCTTTCCCTGTTATGTGACAGAATTAATATTTAGTGACAGAATGTGACATTGTTAATTGTTGGTCTATATTAAACATTACAATCTTATTATGAATTTGTCAGCCTATATTTAGTAAAAAAAATCTAGTTTTTTTTCCTATTTAGCCATCTTAATTAATGAAGGCAACTGAGAAAGGTGTATTGAGAAAAAAAGTGTTTCAGTGAAACAGCATACCTAGTAAAATATGATTCAACATTTACCTATGTTTGAATAGCAAGGGAATGAACAGAGCATTTTTCCTGGTTATAACAACCACGGAGTTAAAATCAACTTGTCTTAAATAGGCTTGTGATTTCCAGGAGGTGTTATCCCAATACCTCTGCAAGATGCCAAGTTAAGAAATTGGGTTAAAATATGAATGTGTGCAACCTAAATGAAAAAAAGATGCACTTACCACACAAAGAAGCCAAAACACAACATACAATATTTGTGTTTTGGAGAAGAGATCTTGACCAAATTTGATGCACACAAAAGCTTCAAGGAAACCAATAACTCTAGAGGGATGACAACAAAAATCGAAATATATTGAATTTCTGTTTGAGACTCTATTTACTCTAACAATCTCAACTTGTTTTTGGCATGTTTTGAGAAACATTTTCTCATCACTGTCATGTTATGAATCAGAAAGGAAGATATAGGGATCATCCAAAAAAATACATCACACAACTAATCGGATCACAGTGTTTTATACTGAGCTGGCACTGCCTTTTTTCTTTCCTTTTCCTTCCACAACATACCTTCTCACAAGTTTATGTTTGCCTCTTTCAGTGTTTTAACAATGTAATATTTTCTCATCAGGTAATGAAGCTAAACTATCTATACTGACCAGAATATTCACACTCATTTTTAAAACACCTCTTCTTTATTTTCGATAGATGCCAATATAAAGAATCTGCTTTCCTTCTGATGATGAAGTCTGCTATGACAATAAAATCAAAGGCAATTTTAAAAAAAGAGTCTTGAGTTCTGTAGGACATTTGTCACCATTTGTCCAGGAATTCCAATGCCTGGTGCAGTCTTGTTATTGACGGCGAAGGCCTCATCCAGTATGGGTTTCTGTAAATTATATCTCACCATATTGTTTATGGGAAAGACACTCTTTATCTGACTCCTCTGATGAGACCTGTCCAGGATGGTTGAACCTCTGGCGTAACTCTCATCTACTTCACAGAAAATAATCATGTCAGGTAGTATCTCACTTGGAGATTACTGTTGTTGTTATTATTGACTGTTTTATCATATACTATGAGCTGCCAAGAGTCTGCTAATTAGACTGCCTCAGCTGTCAAAGCATATTAATTTGGTCTAGCACCTCTCCATTCTTCATCATTTTAAAATAATTGTTACTATCTAACAAAGATTCACTCCAGAACATCACAACCTGGTTTGGGAATAGCACCATGCAAAACAGACAAGCACTACAGAGAGTGATACACTCAGCTGAGCG
>JANHFJ010000867.1:5955-17491 GCA_032468195.1 Cerberus rynchops | reverse complement strand
AGTTGAAGTCCACAAGTCTTAAAATAGCCAAGGTTGGAGACCCCTATTCTAGGTAGTCCCTTGGCTTTTGATAGGCTCCCTTGTTTTAGTAACCTGCTGGAGAAGAGCCCTCAGTGTCTGGAGACCCCTTCCCTGTCCTCTCTTGCGCAAGGGTACCAGAAAATGTCCTCCACACCTGGACAAGGTCCCTCCCCAATCCTCCCCTCGGCCGTCGAAGTTCTCCCTCAAGAGCTAAAAACTGACTGCAATTATGTCTTTTTATCTTGCAGACGATCTTTCGCCCAGCGCTTTAAGGAGACAAAAATATTTGTTTGATGTATCGTCTCTCTCAGACAAAGAGGAGCTGGTGGGGGCCGAGCTCCGTCTCTTTCGGAAAGCCCCCGGCGATCCTTTCTCCAAGGCTCAGACAGGCTTGGCCCGTCTGCAGGTCTCGCCCTGCCTTTCGGGACGCCGCCTGGACTCCCGGACTCTGGACTTGCAGGAGGCGGCGCCCGTCCGGCCCGGTGGCGGCGACTGGGAGGTGTTTGATGTGGGGCAAGCTTTACCGCCCCTCCGCGGGCCCTGGAAGAAGCGCCAGCAGCAGCTTTGCTTGGAGCTGCGGGCCGTCGGGGGGACTCGGTCTCAGCCCCACCCGCAGCTGCTGGACCTGCGGCCCTTAGGCCTGGGGCGAGGCGGCCGGGCCCAGCAGGAGAAGGCGCTGCTGGTGGTCTTCAGCAAGTCGAGACGGAAGAACCTCTTCGCCGAGTTGCGCCAGGAGCCCGGAGCCCGGCCGCCTCCACTGCAAAACGCGGCCGCCTTCCCCTGGGAAGCGCCGGGTCCCGCCCATCTCCGCTTGCAGGCCCGCCGGCTGAAGCGCGCCGCCTATAACCACCGGCACGGCAAGCGGCACGGCAAGAAGGCGCGGCTCCGGTGCACCAAGAAGGCGCTGCACGTCAACTTCAAGGACCTGGGCTGGGACGACTGGATCATCGCCCCGCTGGAGTACGAGGCGTACCACTGCGAGGGCGTGTGCGACTTCCCGTTGCGCTCGCACCTGGAGCCCACCAACCACGCCATCATCCAGACCCTCATGAACTCCATGGACCCGGGCGCCACGCCGCCCAGCTGCTGCGTGCCGGCCAAGCTGACGCCCATCAGCATCCTCTACACCGACGCGGGGAACAATGTGGTGTACAAGCAGTACGAGGACATGGTGGTGGAGTCCTGCGGGTGCAGGTAGCGGCGAGCCTCCCGTCCCCGGCTGCCCCTCGGAACGGAAAGGCGGACGAGGGAATTTCGCCTCGGGGGAACTTCCACGGCGGAGCGCGAGCGAGAGACAGACGAAGGAAAAGCGGACGGAAACGGCGCCACGTGCCAGCCCTCGCTCAGCTCTAGGGAGGGAAAGACTCGGCGGTCCGGACTGCGCCTGCGCAATGTCTGCTTCTGTGGGTTCGAGTTCCTGCTCCTAAAAGAGGCGGGAGAGAGAAAGAAAGAAAGAAAGCGCAGCCTCTAACGCGGTTTTGGGAACAGCCTTAGTTTTTCCCATCCCAGGCAAAGTCGTCTCCCCTAGGATGGGAGATTTTGCTCAGAAAACACGTGGCAGAAGTTGCTTTGTCTGAAGGCTGGTCGGTCGATGTCTCTCCTCCACTGGAGGCTGGAACTACCCGTTTTGCAGAAATTAAGCCTTGATTTTTGAATCCGGAAACACAAGATTTTCGGAGATAATTCACTGCCCCTTTCCTTGTAGCGTATGTCCTTGTAGTTCCTGGAAGGAAAAAAAAAGGAGAATCAGGGAGGTTACCCAAGTCTCTTAAGAGGCAACGTGAGGGAGGGGGGTCGTGTGTCTCTGTGTGTCAGAACTTGAATTGTGGGAACCAGGCAAAGACACGTGTCGTCGGTCACTTTCGTAACTGGCGCCTGCCTCGTGCGCTCCTGTCGTTGGCAGAGCTCGGCCTTTACATTCAGGTTTTAAAACGGATTTCTTTTACTTTTTCTCCCTGCTCCCTTGCCGTTCACCTGTACGGACAATTTGGGTTGAAGCGGCAATCGGTAGTTTCTAATTTCTGATTTGAAGGCAAGGAAGAAATAGATGAGGCAAACTGTATCACTTCCAATGCAGGATTCCGTTCCAAGAATGTATTCCTGGTATTTTCTTCTAAGCTCTCTCTTGTGGGGAAAGTTTAGTTTGACAATCCTTGAATCCAGAATTGTTTCCCTGACAAATATTTCCATCCTCAAACAGATTAAATACTTCCTTCTGCCTCTAAATAAATATCTAAATAAAAATCAGTCCCACTCTATAATTATTAGTTAGGTGGCTGATCTTTTAAATATATTAATTGGAAGCTGTGAAAAGAATTAAGGGAGGTTTAGAGGGTTGTGAAAAAGCTCCTTAATTTCCAAAATGTTCAAAATTCAAAAGTTCCAGGAAGGGCAGGTAGGGAGGTTGGTTAACTGCAGTGGTGTTTTATAGTTAATGCAGATGTGATGCTGAGAGAGACAATAATTAAACACTGCTCCACAAAAGAGGCTCTGCACCTCACAAGACTTGGAAATATTCCTGAGACTCATTAGGCATTTCCTTCTCTTATGGATTCAGGATTTCATAAAACTTCAGAAAGATAAGGAGAGTGTAGGAAATTAGTGTATTAGTGTATAA
Source organism: Cerberus rynchops (assembly GCA_032468195.1). NCBI lineage: Eukaryota > Metazoa > Chordata > Lepidosauria > Squamata > Homalopsidae > Cerberus > Cerberus rynchops. Next base: position 14,853 of record JANHFJ010000867.1, on the reverse strand, counting down.
ATAAATAGATAAATAATATAAAATGCTAATAAAGGAAAGCCTTCACCAGGAGCGATAATTTAAAAGAAAGTGCACACTTTGGTTTGGATACAGTGTTGTTCATATTGAAGCTGTAAATATTTATTTAAAACAGACCGCAAAGTACAAAAATGGAGGTGAGCAATGTACATTTCCCCTTTTCCCTTAATGCCCAGAGCATTATATGCACTCGTGTCTAATATTTTTTAAAAATAGATTTGAGTTGTACAGATTTAAGCATTAACCAAATGTTTCATTTGTACATCTGCAATGTTACCATTTTTTCCACTCTTAAAATGTTACTGCAAGATTTAAAATTCCGTGCTAATGAAGAATTCTTTGTTTCTACTGTCTACCTCACTGTGTTGTGAAGGCTTGATCTTCTGGGAAGACTCACCAATCAGGCCTGGTTCCCATTCATTTCAGTGATGCTCTGAGCAGGACATCTTGCTGGGTTGTATTTCAAATGTTTACAACACAGCAATCCTCTGCACACTCACCGGGGAATAAATGCCATTAAATAGTTAGAGCTTATCTCTGAGTTAGAATGGATGGGATTGCTGTGTAATGTCCTCTAAGATCAATTTATACCTAGAACATTTTTACAGTATACTTTTACTGGATGGTATTAAAACTTATGACTGTATTATTAAACTTTTTGCATAAAAATGTTGCTTTTCTGTTATAGTTAAATAGTCTCATATATTTATTTTACCAGAATGTTGATTATAAATTCTAAAAATGCTCTCAGAAAGTTTGAAACAACCAACACCTCAAAACACTTCCGTCTGTATTTTATAAAACTTTTTGAAATACTTATGGGTTGTCTTTTATTAAGAGTAGTGTAACATTTCTAAGTTTAGACTGCTTTGATCTATTTAAGAGATACCACTATTCAGAAAAAAATTAAAGATGTGTTAGACTTGGGTTTGTACAAAAATTATTTTATGGGGAAGAAAAGTTGTAAACTATTGATATCCAATAGTGTTTCGAGTTTGGTTGCCCATGGCAGTGATGTTTTGAAAATGAACAAGCACTCATATTTGAAACACAGATGCCTTGATTGCATAGTCTTGTATTCAAACATGGAACTTTTATACCTAAATGTTGTGCTAGAATAAAGTGGACAACTTTGAAATGAGGCAGTATCTTCTACACACACACACACACACACACACACACACACACACACATTTTTTTTCAGTGTTTTGATGAGTTGGCTCAACCATTTAAAATAGGCCAGAGTAGAAAATTAATGCCATGTAGATCAGTGCTACTTTTATTATAAAGCTACAGAAACAGAAGCTTCCAAGTTTGAGCATGCTTCCTTCTGTCTCCATTTATCCTCCTGTGAACTTAGGTAAGAACTTGTCTGAGACATTTACTCACATTACATTCTTGGCCAGGGCTCAGGCTTCTTTTACCTGATTATTGCCTTGATAGACAATCTCTCTTCCTCAAGGCCATTCCCTCTTCACACTACAGCTTGTGACATTCCCTGGTAAGTGGGACTGGGTTTTTTTGGTGATTTATGGGGGAAGCTTTTGTAACAAAGCTATGTTGGTTTGGCAACAAGCAAATTTTTGGGGCATGATCTTGGAGACTCTGAGGTATTATACAAAAGGGCAAGTTTGTAACTTACCAAGTACTTACGGTATCTTTGGAGTAGACCTTTGAAGAAATTTGTTTATTGAACCAAGTGGAGAATCCCTGGAGTTGGGTAAGCACTGACTACTCACAGCAAAGCCTGCATATGTTTTGATGGGGTACAACATAAGGATGGCTAAACATGCCAATCTCCTGCGGAAAAAAAAATAGGATGGAGCTACCAAGCAGGAGACTGTGAATTCAAATCCCACCTTCACTTTGAAATCCAATTGGGTGATTTTGGCCCAGTCAGTTTCTTTCAGCCCATCCCTCTTCACAGGTTTGTTGTTGTTGTGGGGAAAATAGGAGAAGGAAGTTGTGTTGTATATGTTTGCTGCTTGGGTGGTTTGTAAAAATAAATGTGGGATACAAATAAGTAAGTAAATCTTATTTACATCAGTGGCATTTAGGCATCTTTAATATACCCAGTATGCAGAGGAAATTAAAAGTAATTAATAGAAATAGAAGAACTAGAACATCATTTTTTTCTTGCAGCAAGAATAGATGTTCAGCAAGACACCTATTGGAAAAGAACGGTAGTGAGCAATGTATTCATTCATATGCTTCGATCAGAACAATAAATGCATTCCATTTATTCCTAGGAAATCCTTGCCATTATTCTCCACTGATGCATGCTGTGTTTTCCCTTCCTTCTGAAGACATTTTAATGCCTTTGCAAAATATATTTCCCTCTTTTGTCCATTTGGAAGGTTGAGCTGATTTTTGTATTAGCTGTATGGTGCAAATGTGGAAATCCAGGACAAAAATACCTAGGAGCTGACCGCATCAAACACTTCTATGTTGACTTTCTTGGCAGTTTAAAAATGTGCTGGGAAATGTAGGTTCTGATAAATTTAAGTTTAACCAGATTTTTGTCTATCTATGCAGAAATAGGCCATATGATTAACCTGTTCTTTTACATTATTTTTGTAGTAGATGATTCTCAAGAACAAAGTCTATGGTATGAGAAGGCATTAAATATTCTGTATACTGTATGTGCATAGGTAAAAAAAATATTCCACAAAGACAGGAGCATTGTATAATGTTCCAGTATCAATCCCAGACCCTTTTTTCATACTGTCTGCAGCAGCACCTGGTAAAATTATGTGGAAGATCTTTCTCCAATTAAAGCAAACAGTGGTAGTCTAGATGAATGAATCGCCTGATAACAATAATATAAAGCAGCTTATATAGCACAGCATGAATCAACCCAAGTCAAAATGATGATAGCTAGAAGGAACTATCCATGTTCAGTGCTAAATACTGATCCCATACACCAGAATTCCCCAACTCGAACACTTCCCAGATGTAGAAAGCTCATGTCAGCAGTATATTCTGGAAGCTGAAATCCTCTTATCTACACTGCACCCTGGCTGGGGATGGTTGCCACATGCTAATAAGAAACAGTCATAGGCTTAGGTTGATTCGTAATGCAAAGATGTGTTACTATCCAGTCAAAATTAAAATTTGTTAAGGCCAACTGATTCCCATGGTAAAAATAAACATTTTAACCAAGAAAGTAAATTTGCCTACAAGGCTTTACATTTGTTGGACTGTGTCTTTTTTTTTTCTTTTAAAGAAATGAAGCATATCAATTTACCTAGCTTGAGAAAAAAGAAATGCCAAGGTAAAAATCAATTCTTTAGGACCTTACGTTAAGGCTCAATGCAAAAACTAGAAGTGGTTTCCAGGTTTTGTGCTAAGAAAACCAAGTAATGTCTCCATGTGTATAGAAAATTTTGTAAAAAAAAATTAAGATGTTTATACTAGGTGTAAGAATTCTGAAATGAGATTGCCACCTCTCTCTGATCTTCTGATAGTACACTTTCCCTTTTAGATTTTTCATCCAACTTCTGTAATATACTCGAACTGAAAAATGAAATCTTTATACAGTATGCATTCGTATTTCCTCACTACCAGAAGAGGGAGCAAGACTTGAGCATTGAAAACCAATTTTAGGATGTCTGGAGGGCTCTGGGAAGGGTTTAAAAACTACAGATTGCTTACCTGTGTTCTATAGGAAGTGTATTTCTAAACAATACAAAGTGTTTGGATTTTTTTTTTTTTCCCCAGTTTGGATATTATTATATTTTTTATAGAATTGCTATAAAAGATTTCATTTCCAAGGAAACATTGCTATTGTCCTTAACTTACTGGTCCTAAGGAATCCTGATAATCTGTTTTGACCAATAATTTCCAGTCTAGATTTTCCAGGATCCAAAGTCATTTACTTTTCTCCTCTTTTAGATATGGCCAGTTTCTAATTCTAACTCATCCTTATCTACACTTCCGCTGGATTTGCCTCTTAGACTCTGAAGTATTTATGAAGGTATATCAAGATAGGGTGTGTGGCTTCAAGTATCCATTCAACAAATTAAGTTTTGTGCTAAGCTAGCTATGTTTAGTAACAGGAAAGGCAATGTTTTATGTTTCATGCATGTGTGATTTTGGAGTGAGCCTTACTTTGCTTATTTTTCCCGGATATAGTTTTTTCCCTTAAAACAATTTTCCTCTTGTTTTGGTAGTAACAAAGATAAGATAAGAAGTCTCATTCCATGATTGTTTAAAAGTTTGTTTTATTTTTTAGATTCAGTCTATGGAGACCACCCTAATTTCAATCTATTGGCACAGTTAAAAGATTTACAATAGAAATTTCCTTAAAGGACATCTTGTTCTGTGTTTGATCTAATTTTTCACAATTCGTCTGGAATGCACATGCACACACTTAACTGAATTTTTTAGAATTAGATAACAAAACAAAAGTTGCCAAGCTCTAAACTTTTAAAAAAACACATAAGGGAGAGAAGAGATGCTGCTACATAATTGTTTCACTAAAGATAAGATTGATCTTCATTTCGGAAGTAACACATTCCTTGCAGTTAGACTTTTGTATGATAAACAGGCTGGGGTTATAGAATGATTCAGAAGCAATGTTATTTTTCTGCCTATCTTTAAGTTGGATGTCTGCTTTTGATTTGAAAAGCAATTCCCTCTGTTAAAAATTCTGATAAAGTAATAAGATGGTGTGAGGGTTGAATTATTTCTAAAATTTAAGGATCATGTTCCATTGAAACCAAATGTAATATTGGAGGCACACCTAGAAAACATTCAGCTGTTGATTCTGGATCTCAGATATAAGCCTATGAGTCAGTATGTACTGACATGCATAAGATATACCAAATGCATGTGGTGTTCATAATGTTCTGCTTGGCACCTTGGAGGCCGAAACCAAATAATTTAGTTGTTACAATAAAAGTAGGTGAGAAGTTAGTATAGGGTGTTTTTTTTATGGATTTAAAATGCCTTCCAAAATTAAATGAAATGGAATATACTGTATAGATTAAGAAACCAGAAATTATCTTATCAAAATCACCATTTGGGTAGACAATTTGGATTTAAATCTTCACATTTCTGTAATCCCAATCTGGAATAGACCATTCAACATTCAGCAGGGTTACTCTTTGCCTCTTATACAGTTTTCCAATGAGATGGAGATTTTAGATCTTAGCTATGTCCTGATCATATAGATGGGCTTCTCTAAGAAGACAACAGCATCATTCTTGTACTGAATCTAAGGACTATTCCTTTGTTATATATTATGAGGGATGCCTGAGCTCTATTGGGGAGCTTGTGGCACATTGAGTAGTGCTTCAGATAGAAGGACATAGATGAAATCCTCCTGTGTATCTTATTAAAATAAAACTCACTAAAGAGCATAGTGTTCAGTATACATAAAGCATACCTGCAGTTGCGGCTGCCATTCTGCTAAACTACGCATCCTAAACTGACAACCTGACATCAGCAACAGGGGAAGGAGCAGTAGAGGTAGGTACCAGGGAGGGAACTCAGAGGAATCAAAACTAAGAAGTACCATCCTATGAGAAGCACCATTCATCTCAAGATCACACCAAAAGAATGTGGAGGCAGCAAGCACGTGAAGACAGGGACTGTTTTCCCCAAAAATTTGTTGATACCTGATTGGACATTGATTGATAACCACAGGGTTGGCTGGAAACAAGGGAAAGTTAATGGTATCTTTTGTGCGTGAAAATCTCAGATCCAGCTTTGCCTCGTCTGTAACCACTTTACCACAAAAGTAAAAAATACTTTTGGCTAATCATGAGGCAGGAGTCTTTCTTTCCTAACTGATCAAGTTGGGACAGTTGACAATACCTATGAGGCTGGCCCTACCATTAAGTAAGAGTGGTGTCATGCTGTAGTTATTTAATTTATTGTTGTTACAATTATTGCTGACATGTGTTTACTTTCAGAGAGAAAAAAATTTGGAATCTTCTGTCTCATCATTCCAGAATTATTTGCTCAGCTTTGAACATTATGCATGTTCTTCAGGGTGGGAGAAATGGGTTGGATGGATTGGAGGGAGCTAAACTGCTATGGTTTTCCTTCTTAGGCAGCCAAATTGCTTGGCCACGCTCTGTGAGGAAATGATGTAGACAAACCACTTTACTTGCCAGTCATATTAATATATTCATTCTGAGTGCCAAGACTTCAAGAAAGAGGTTTAATTTACCCTATTATTATGCATTGCAAAGTTTCAGTATGTTTCACATACTTATGTATGTGAAACATACATAATACTGCATGTGCTGTTGAATTATTTTCAGAAATGAAGAATATTTCTTTCTCTATAAGGATGAGAATTATACCTCCTTTGATGAAAATTTGCAGAAAAACCCTCAACTATTCCAGGAAAGCAGCTCTACTATCTTACTATACTTGCACCTCCGCATTTGAATACTTCTGGAAGTACTGAGCTATATTGAGAAATGAAATAGTATCCAAAATTCTTGAAAACTGGGATGGTTGTATTTGAGGTTTTAAAGAAGTGGATGGCAGAGGATTATTTCCTGAGGTTGGCCAAAGAGATGGAGCAGTGTATACTACCAGGAGGTTTTCAGACATACCAGAAGGGCTATTATCTGACCTAGCTTGACACAGCATGCAGAATATAATTGTCCACCCGTCCTCTTTCCTCCAAATCAAAGAGATTCTCCCTTTTAAGGCAGTCAAAAGCAATGGTTTCAGAAATATGTGTGTAACCTGAGGGAAGAGACAGGTGGCTCCACACGGTATGATCTCTGGCATGTCTCTATGGGTGTGACAGAATGCTATGTAGTCCAGAGAAAGCAAGGCAACCAAATTTTTGAGAAGCTTTCATCTTCACATAAACACTAAAACATATTAATTGCATAACAGGAAACCGCCTTTGATGCAGGGTTTGTTAGAAATAACATTTTAAAAAGCCGTGTTGACTTTTTGATTTGATTTTTTTTTAATGCAAGCTTCTAGTCCTTACTCTGGCAAATACAAAGCTGTGTGAGCTATGCTACCTGAATATAAGAAACTGGAATGATTCCAGTATGTTTTACAGAAACCCCTTTTCCATTCCTTTCTTTTCACTCTCACATAAAGACAGATGCCTTGGAAACGTTGCTCCCACTTAAAAGTGCCATTAAATGGGAAATTTATTTTTAATCCTATATCCAGTGATAAAAGAAAACTCACTGCCATTTTAGCTGCGTGGAATTTAAAACAGTACATTTCAGTCTGGGAAGAACAGAACTCTCTCTCTGAGCTTGGTGATTGATAATTCAATGCATTTTCAGAAAATTGTTTCTATCTTTTTCAATATGCTCCCCAAATTTGAAAAACGAGGTAGAATATTAGAACAAATATATTTTTAAAAATACTTAAAAGTCCACCCACTGATTTAGAATAGCTGAACTCTAAAGAAATTAAAAGAAATTAAAATTAAAAACGCAAACATTAATTCTGCATGATAGATACTTTAGTTGATTTCTGTTGAACTCAGTATGTGATTGTGCTAATAAAAATGTTTCTTTTCTTTTTTCTTCTCCTTTCTAAGTAAAATTCCTTTAGATTTGAGTGACCTATTAGTACCATTATTATATAGGATTCTTTCTAAGTTTTAATATCTAAGGGCATTATTCAGTCCATTATTAAAAATGCTGACAAGTTAACTGAAAGTAGTTAGTCCAAATGACTATATTTCAAGTTCATTTTAATTGATAACATCTTGGTTTTGGTTGACAGATTGTATTAAATCACATCTGAGATTTTATTTGTATTTGGATGAATGTGCTGCCTTAATCCACCTATTATAATTTATGATGTATACCTTAAAATGGTGACCCATCTAGTTGTGACTTTTTCAACTAATAGGTTAATAAGGTGTGAACCTAGTTAGTGACCTCTAGTAGCTTGTACTACTCAAATACAGTAACTTACTTATGGGATGGCAGCACAGTTAGCTATTCATAAATATTTGATTACGAAGTTTAGGATAAATTATTTATACATTTTTTCTGTGATAATATTTTCCTAATAACATTTTCAAGAGCTGTGATGGTGCAGTGGTTAGAATACAGTATTGCAGGCTAATTCTGCTGACTACCAGAGTTTGATTCTCACTGGCTTAAGGTTGACTCAGCCTTCCATCCTTCCGAGGTCAGTAAAACGAGGACCCAGATTGTTGGGGGCAATATGCTGACTCTATACACTGCTTAGAGAGGGCTGTAAAGCACTGTGAAGGGGTATATAAGTCTAAGTGCAATTGCTATTAATTCTACTTGGATATAATCCATAGGAAGTGCAAAATTTGAGCAAAACTTTGGAATAGTTTCTTCCAAAGAAACATTATAGCTTTAGCTTTTACTTGGTCATTTAATCATGTGGATTGATCAATAGATAGGTTCTAAGTGTAGTGTTTATTTTATTTATTACAGGTACATTTATGAAATCTCATGTGATCCTCAATGGCAAAAAAGTGAAATATGTAAAGTAACAACATGATATGCTATGTTGATAAGTTCCATTTTAATTTTAATAACATCATAATATATAATAGTGTCATCTATAGTACATCCTAAATGTCAATTATCACTTCCTTAAACACCAAATGCCTACTTAAAAACATTATTACCAACGTTTTCAATATTAATTCTGAGGATTTACTTCTCTGTAAGTTTGCCCTGACAGAAAAGGCTCTGTATAATTACTGATACATTTTAATTGGAAGATTCATGATTTCAAAAACATTTATTCAGATATAATTATTTGGTTAACTGATTATAATTAAAAGATCGTGTTATTTGATACAGAAGGAAGGGTTTTGTGTGGGTTTCTTTCTTTCTTTCTTTCTTTCTTTCTTTCTTTCTTTCTTTCTTTCTTTCTTTCTTTCTTTCTTTCTTT
>JANHFJ010000861.1:156814-168298 GCA_032468195.1 Cerberus rynchops | reverse complement strand
GTTGTACATTTTCCTGCAAAATGTCTTGATAAACTCTGGAATTCATTGTCCCATCAATGACAACAATCCGTCCAGGCTCTGAAACTGAATCAACTGAATCAACATCACTCAAAATGACGTTGAGACTTTGGAAAAAGTTCAGAGAAGAGCGACTGAGATGATCAAAGCATATGAATAAACCATATGAAGAATGGCTGCAGTCTGGCTAGTCTAAAGAAAAGAAGAATTGTGTGTGACATGATAGCAATATATCAGTATTTGAGGGGAAGGGGTCAAATTATTTTCCAAAGCACCACAGGGCAGGAGAAGAAACAATGGTTGGAAACTGATCAAAGAGAGAAGCAATTTGGAATTAAGGAGAAACTTCCTAACATTGAGGACAATTAACCGATGGAACAGAAGTTGCCTTCAGAAATCGTGGGAGCTCCATCATTGGAGGTTTTTAAAAAGAGATTAGACAGTCACTTTTCTGAAATTGTATAGGTTCTCCTCCTTGAACTGGGGGATGGACCGGAAGTCTTTCCAAGGTCCCTTTCAGATCTATTCTATCTGAGTGACTATGCAATGAACTGCAATAATATAGCAGGTAGAGTTGAAGGCAATATCCAAATCCTTGATGTGTTCCTTACTGGCTTTCACTGAGTAGTCGTACATTATTGCAATTGCACTAGGAGGAAAGCATAGCATGTTAGTATATGTAATATCCTATGCAAGCCACATGCAAATGAAAAGGCTAGATTTCCTTCCTCCGATACCTATAAATATAAAATTGACTTGGCAGACTGACAACATCCTATCGTTTCCTTTCTTACCTCATTGCAATCATGTCTTCCTGGCTGTATCTCCTCCTGCTGGCAGCTTTGTTTAGAGGTAAGGTAACCTAGAATGAAAAATGTGTGTGTGGGGCGGGGGAAGAGAATATAGGTATCAAATAAAACTATCCACTTAGGTATATTCCTGAATCACAAACTCAGTTTTTGTCCTTCCTGATGCCATTTTGTGCTGAAGAAGGACATCATATTTTTCATTGCTGGGGATGACGGCTGCTAAATATAGAACAGAAGAAATAGGTAAATCACTAGACTCTATTAAATCTAGATGACAAAAAAAAGAGGTATCAATATATTAGAAAATAATGTTTAAATTCACTCCCTCCCTCTCCCTCCTCCTCCTCCTCCTCCTCCTCCTCCTCTTCTTCTCCTTCTCCTCCTCCTCCTTCTCCTGCTTCTTCTTCTGTATTCCTGCTCCTCTTCTTATTCTTATTTTTTCCTATCAACAGGAATGCAATCTGAAATACAGTTTCTTCAGTCTGGTCCAGAAGTAAAAAGGCCTGGCGAATTGATACGATTGTCCTGTAAGACATCTGGATATACCTTCACTGACTATGCTTTGAGGTGGGTCAAACAGGCACCAGGAAAAGGACTGAACTGGGTGGGTAGTATCAGAACAGACAACTTTAAGACATTCTATGCCGAAGCTCTGAAAGGTCGAGTCACCATCACTGTAGACACTTCCATCAACAGCACATTTCTGCAGCTGACAAACCTGAACACTGAAGACACAGCTGTGTATTATTGTGCAAGACCCACAGTGGAGAAAACCATATTCAAAGCCAGCCATAAATCCTCCCAAGGAGACCAGCTGCTTGGCTAACATCAAAAGCGGAACAGAACCGTCGATGTGTGGTTCCATAAAACAACAGAAAAACAGAACCTAACATCAGATCAGATCATCTATTCCCAATCCATTCTCATGACTTATGGTCCATTTGACCCCTCCCTCTTGTTCAGTTTGGTCATCTCCTACACATGAGAGACGGTTGACAAACTAATTTAATGATTTTTTTTTAAATAAAGAAAACAGAATTTGGGTAGCTTTTGGTTAGTTTCGACACAAGACTCAGTCCACGTTTTCTTGCAGTACCTGAGTGCAGTGGAATCCATGACCCATGTTTTAGTCAACTGGACTTCAAATCTCATTTATGTTCAGTTCCTCAGTCTGAGGGAAAAGAGATAGTGGGAAGGCTTCTAGACCTCATTGCTATTATGCTTGCCCTGTTCCTCTTCCATCTGTTCCTTTTTGTGGTACAGTGAAACACTGTGTGGTCTGGGTCACAGTGATTTCCTCCAGTACAAATACTCCCCAGATGATTCTAGAAACACAGAGAGTGTGACGTTAAAGGGGCTTCTAATCTTCCTAACAGAATGCAATTGTATTTCCTTTGATGCTCTCAAGATTTTATGGGCTGCAGCAAGCAAAGTTGTGAAGACAACTGGCTCTCTGTACAATACTGATACTAACAAATAACCAAATTTGTTTTAGTCTACTAGATTCATCTTTGCTCTTGTTTTAGGTTAGAAAGGTTAAGTCCCATAATATATGGCAGCAAATACCTCTACGAAATCTACTGATGGAAAGAAAAATCATAACATAATAAATCATGGACAACATTCCACCTTTATAGCCATAGAACCAAACTGCAATGAATGAGAAGATATGAAGTTGATAGATATGGTGGGCACCATAACTGCAACTAGTCCAAAGTCATCCAGCTGGTTTTCCATGCCTAAGACTGGACTAGAATTCATGTTTTTTTCTGGTCATCACATTAACTACTACACCAAACTCTAAGTGTCTAAATCATGCTAAAACTATAGTCTAATGTGGAAGATTATTGATTGCTGATGATGGCCCCGGTGGCACAGTAGTTAGAGTGTAGCACTGCAGGCTACTTATGTGACTTCGGAATGCTTACAGTTTGGCAGTTCAAATCCCACCAGGCTCAAGGTTGACTCAGCCTTCCATCCTTCCAAAGTGGATGAAATGAGGCCCCAAATTGTTGGGGGCAATATGCTGACTCTGTAAACTGCTTAGAGGGGGATGTAAAGCACTATAAAGTGGTATATAAATGCTATTGCTATTGCTGTGAAATTAATGATGATCTATTTCCATACACTTACCAAAAACCAAACTTTATTTCTGTCTGTCCATCCATCCATCCATCCATCCATCCATCCATCCATCCATCTGTCCATCCATCCATCCATCCATCCATCCATCTGTACATTCCCACACAAACACACACATTTGCCTTGATTTTTTTAAAAAATCTACAATGTCACCACTATACATAAAAATGCTATTAATGTAATCCAGCTCTGTTCTAAAACAGAATTATTCACACACTGTTCAAAATTACAGGTAAATTTTACTTTAGCTTATGTTTTCTAAATCTATTTTTTCAAAATTATGAAGTCTATTTCTAATATCTAATATCCATGAAATTGTTATCTGTTATATGGAAAAATAAAGCACTTTCAGTAATTTGTGTTTTTTCAAGCTAGTGAATAGGAAGCATTTATCTTGCATTAAATCAGCCCTTAGTCCAACAGGCAGTATTCAGTTTTATCTAAACCAAAGTGGAAAATGATAACAATGATGAGGCAAAATAAATTAAGGGAAAGTTTTCATACTAGTAAAAAAAAAATGTCTCCTGATTCCATAGCCAGTAGAAATTCAGCACTGTGACAGATTTTTTTTCCTGAATGTTTTTTCTTCCATCAATGTAAGATTGCTTTGTTTCTTATGGTTGTTTAATTTCAACATTTTCTTCATTTCATTCTCTTCAGATTTTTTCATTTCATCATCTTCAGAAGTTTAATCTGTGTAGAACAGATTTGAATCTGTGTATTCAAAGGAAAGAAATGGGAGAAATTAAAATTTAGCAATCCTTCATTTATAAGAACTTGGCATATTGAAAAGTATTTAGTGCTGTTTAAAATAGTTTTAACTAAATTGTTATATCCTAACAACCTTTAATTGAACTGCAATATGTAGCACCAACCAAAATTTTATCCCCTTTTTCCCCTTCAGTTCTTTTCTATATCTTTAGGATATTATGGTACCTGTAAGGGGATCAATCGTAGCTGCATAACTGCATAACTGCGTAACTGTGAGAAGGATCTTGGAGTCCTAGTGGACAATCACTTAAAATATAAGCCAGCAGTATGCTGCAGGGGCCAACAAAGCCAAAGCAATCCTAGGCTGCATTAACAGAGGAATAGAATCAAGAGCATGTGAAGTGTTAGTACCACTCTATAATGTTCTGGTAAGCCCAACTTGGAATACTGCATCCAGTTTTGGTTGCCACAATATAAAGAAGGTATTAAGACTCTAGAAAGAATGCAGAGAAGAGCAACAAATATGATTAGGAGACTGGAGGCTAAAACTTATGAAGAACAATTGCAAGAATTGCTCCATCATTGGAGATTTTGGGGCAGGGGTTGGGCTAGAACACCTCCAAGATCCCTTCCAACTCTGTGATTCTGTTATTCATTTAAAATCATATTTTGATTTAGAAACATATCTGAAGTACCTTTCCAAGAACATTTAAAGGACTTAGCTATTTGTCTTATAGGTTATTTGGGGAATTTTTTGGTTGTTTTTATAGCACAATCTTCTGTTTTCAAAACTTAATTAAAGTGTTCCCTAAATAAAATAGAAAATGATTTTTCACCTCTTCTGTAAATGTAGCTTCATTAAGAAATCAGTAACAAGATTTCACAATTTTTCCTTGCTTACCATTTCTCTCAATTTTTTTTCTTAATAAAAGTTACATATTGCTTGTTATTTTCTTTTTTATTTATTTTATATTTTATTTTATTTGTCAGACATATACAAGATAGCAGGTATAGGTATAAACATAAATATAAACATAAACAAAGGAAGTAAGTACAGATAAATGGGGATGGTAAGACAGGGATGGTAGGCATGCTGGTGCGCTTATGCACGCCCCCTTTACGGACGTCTTAGGAATGGGGTGAAGTTCACAGTAGACAGTTTGAGGTTGAAGCTGTGAGGGTTTGAGGCTATAACAATAGAATTGGGTAGAGCATTCCAAGAGTTGACCATTCTGTTGCTGAAGTTGTATTTTCTGCAATTGAGTTTAGAACAGTTTACCTTGAGTTTGATTATTTGCCTATGAATTATTGTGGTTGAAGCTGAAGTAGTTGTTGACAGGTAAGACACTGTATCAGACAATTTTGTGTACTGTGCTTAGCTCAGACCACAGGTGGAACAGTATTCTTCTCATGAAATATCTCTGGGCCTGCTCAATTGTGTAAATGTCTGATATATAGTGTGGATTCCAGGCAGATAAACTGTATTCAAGAATTGGTCTGGTGAAAGTTTTGTATGCCCTAGTTAGCAATGCAATGTTACCCGAGAATATATTATATATTATATATTCAGATGAAATATATTCATCTGCAACAATAGGTTTTTCTGAATGGAAAGAACTTCTGTATTGCTTTAAGTAATGTCTGAGTATATGAAAGGAGACAAATAAAAATCCAGAATCAAGGATGAGAATGCTTCAGCATTCATTCCTGCAAAATGTACAAGAACATATTCAAAATCTGACAAATTTCTCAAAAGATAAGAAGTCTGTGTTTGTCAGTAGAAACCTTGTAACAATTACTGGCTCCTTTGTTGTCTTCATTGTGTTAACAAAAGATAACAAACCTATATAAAGCATCTAATTCAGCAATTTCGCAAATACAGTACATTTCTTTTTTTTAAATGTACATTTTACTACAAGTGAAATTAAAATCAGGATCTTTTAACAACATCAGCAATAAAAAAAGAGTCTGTGAATAGCTCTTTTATTAGAAGGTGTTTCTCTGTCACTTCCAAAATAAGATATATGGAATAATTTACTGTATGAGGTAATATAATAAAATTTCAGAACATGAGTGGCCAGTTCTGAACTCACTGTCTTCTTCTCCATTTCATAAACCTCTTGTTTATTATTTTAGGGAAATAAAAGAGGAGATTAGATGGAAGTTCAGATAATATGATCATGAAGTGGGCAGAGGTCTGTTAGAGTCTTCATCTGAGCTACATTTGCACAATGGATATCACTAGCCACTCAGTAACTGAATTAACTTTTCTAATATGCTAACTCCTTACACCTCAGCCTTCTCAACTACTGGAGCAAATTCTGCTGAGTCAGCTTTTACTGCTTGAAAGAACCAGTCAGTCTTGACTGATCAGCTGTGTCCAGTTTATCAGGCAACAAAGAAATAGTATACATTAATTTAATGAAGGACTAGAAAGTACTGGAATATCTACCATGATCTTAGTGAAAAACTTTTTGGATGTGGAATAAGTAATATATAATATAATTGAATTAAGACCTAAACAATATTTACATTTTTTTCCCCTGCTGAACTTACAATTTTTGAATGTATAAAACAAAGAGATGATATTCACAATGTTTTTCAGATCAGAGGTTACATATGGAGTGCTGTGACAGAATATAGCTTTGAAGGGTTAGGAAGAAGGCTGTCTTTAGTACTTGTTTCTGTGTTGTGATACAGTCTGGAAGAAAGGAGAGCCTGACTCTCAAAAATTGATAATTAATGGTTCAGGTTGTATTTGTAGGGTGGGAAACAAAAATTAATTGTCATCTGTTCCTCTCCTTTATTGGATTTATGGACTTCAGTATCATTACTGGGATTGGACTAGGTTCTTTTATTACATCTGATGACATGGTTGGTTTAAGACTGAGCCATAGAAGTGGTAAGGCTGATCTCAAGATGACAGATTGTTTCAGAAGCTGCTAGCTTGTCACTGTTTTGAATCCTACTGTACTCCTAATAAATGCATTGTGACCCTAAGTGTTAATGAATCCCTTTTGAGATTTATTATGGTTTAGAATTATATCCACAATTCCCGTTAGATTTCTGATTTAATATGCATGAAGTTCACTAATCAGTACCAGCCTAGAAGTTTGAGTCACCTGTTGAAATAGTGTGAATAATAGTATATTAAATTTGTTGTAAGTAAAACCTTTTCACACTTTAGCATTTGTTACATTTAGAAAGAGTTCTTTCTTGAAATATTTAAGAAACATCTCCCATTAACCCAAGAAGTATGTAAGGGAATTACATTAATTCTTACGACAATTTTAGCATCAAAGGTAGCACCAGAATGAAACTACAGTCATTAACAGTTGAATTACCAAAAGTGTCAGGATAGTACACTTAAAATACATTTCAGTTGAGTGAGATAATTTAGAATTCAGAATGTGTTCTGAAATTGCTTATGCCAATTACAACATAGACTATAGCATAAAAAATTATTCAACTGGAGGGTTAATTATACAAAATATCTCAGAGTTAGTAATGCCTTATTTTTTCCCTCTCTTTTTAAAACATAGGCAGGCTACTCCAAGTATATTATGGATCAAAATTTATGTTAATGGGTGTATATACATTGTATGTTGAATATTCACTGTTCTCCTTCGTGGTTATCTAACAATATTCAAGAACCCAGGGGTTTCTGCAGGATATGGTTCCAAAAGAGTCTAGATCACAGTGTCAAACTTGTGGCGTCATATTGCCATCATGTGACATATCACAATTTTTTTCCTCTTTGTGGACCTGGGGTGGGTGTGGCCTGCATGTGATGCATCCAGCCTGCGGGCCACCAGTTTGACACGCCTGGTCTAGATCAGTGTTTCTCAACCTTGGCGACTTTAAGATGTTTGGACTTCAACTGTCAGAATTCTCCAGCCAGCTTTGCTGGCTGGGGAGTTCTGGAAGTTGAAGACCAAACATCTTAAAGTCGTCAAGGCTGAGAAACACTGCTCTAGATAATAGTCACAATAGTGCAATCAAAACAGTGCATGTCTTGTTTTTATTTCTATCACATTTGTGATGCACGTAGAAAGAGGAAGAGTTTCAACTGCACTAACATAATTTTGCATTTTTAAATCATAACCTTCAGACAGCTCTGAAACAACCCCAAATATGTTGTATCTTACTAATCTACCAGAAGGGGTGATAAATGTCCTTGGCAAATGTTTTTGGGATGGCAATCACCCAGAATCAAAAAGATTTTAGAACATGAATGGGCAACTACGGCAACGTTATGATATGTGGACTTCAACTTTCAGAATTTTCCATGCTAGTTCAGGATTTTAGCATTTCCCATGCTAGCTTGGGAATTCTGGGAGTTGAAGTCCATAGGTCATAAAGTTGCCAGAGTGTTGTGCCAAATTCAAGGTGTGGTTTGGTAAAATAGACAAAATACCAGGTATTGCCTTTAAGCATACATGTTTATTCAACTGAACAAAGATAACAGAGAGGAAGCCCCAAACACACATTTGTATTTATACCTTTCTCTTACACTTCAGCCAGCAAGGCTGGCATATACTGTGGGAGTTACAAGAATCCCCCAGAAAATCTGGCACACAGTAGAGAAGATATCAAGATGTTCTTAGTACATAGGGAGGTTCTTTAGGGACACTGAATGGTCCCTGAAATCTCAGGGCATTGGGTGTTCCCATGGGGACTTTCCACAGCCCCGCAGGTGTCTAGAGATAATGGTGCCTTCCAGGCTCTCCCCAGATTCTGGGTCCACAGTAGTTGCGCATCCCTGCTTTAGAATGTGTGGAAACACATTTGTGAATTGTTAAAGCAGCTAGCCTTCTTTCAGATGGCAATTTTATAAAATGCTTTTAGCTGACCCCATGTAAGTTTGCATATTCAAATACTTCAGTTCCCTCATCATTCCACTGGTGTTCCAACACACTATTTTCAAGGGATTTGCACAGATTTAACAATTATTTAATATTTGTTCTGTAGGAGAAAACCAAAAGAAATGTAGAAATACTTCTTAAGACAACTCATTCTTAGATGGTGATGATGATGATTTTTTCCCTCATTATCAATGCAGAAACAGGCTATAAACATACACTATTTTGGATGCATTTTGAATAGACATGTACAGGTTCACACTGATAGATCCCATGCTGCAATATTTCTTTTTTCATCTCCAAATTGTGATTCTATTTCTTTTAATTCTGTCTCATTCTTTTAAATGTTAGGATATTTGAACCACTCACCCAGCTTTATGTGGAAAGAATAAATAAAACACTCAATATTAAATTGATACTAGCATCTTTTCAGGGATCTATGGAGATTCTCAGTCATCCAGGTCATGATTGTTCCAAAGGCGCTAGAGGCAACTGGACTTTCTAGTTTTTCTTTGAAGAGTTGAAGAAGCTTCTTGGATGAAATCTTCAAAGAAAAACCAGAAAGTCCAGTAGCCTCTTGAAAAAGCACCTTTGGGACCACCATGACCTGGATGATTGAGAATCTCCTTAGACATTTAGGGATAAACACCCTTTGAATGGTATGGGAGTATGAGCTGATTTCCAGAAATATTGCAGACTACAGAAACCATTTGCATTTCAGTTTGAGATGAAGACAACACAGACTCATCTCCAGCCTGTGAAGACAGCCTGTGCCTGTCTTCAACAGTAAAGTGACACAGGGCACAAAATATCCTGCAGAAAGCACAGCTCCAACTTCTCAATAAAAGACAGAGCTGAAGAAGCTTCTTGAATGAGAACAAAATGTATTCAAAGAAACCCCCCCAAACCCCAATTCTCTTCAAAAAGCACCTTTGGGAGACTTCCAGTTTATGTCACAGTGCTAGGATGTGAGGGGCGGGGCTCTGCAAACTCGAGATGAATCCCTTTGTTGGAGGGGCCCCCAAGAGGCTAAAGTCACCCTGTAGGAGTGATGAAGAGTGAAGATATGCCCTGCAGGTCATGGAGAGCAGCAGCTCTCCTGCTTAACCCTCATTCCCTCACATCCAACGCTGAAGAGGAGAGGCAGCCATTATGGCTGCCATGAAGCTGGGGCAGCCAAAGAAACAAAGAAATGTGCTGGAGTGGTGTGGATGAATAGTGACTGCAACTGGGTGAGGTGATTCTCTCTTTTTCTACCTAGAACCTACCCTAAAGAAAATAAATGCTGGAATTACTGAGAGAAAAATCATAGACCTGAAAGAAAAGAAACTAATAGGAGAATGCAAAACTTTTAAAAACATAGAAAGATTGGATTTCTAATTTTTATTGACAATAAGGCATTTTAAAATGCTGGAATTACTTGTTTGAATTTTGATTATGTGTTTGAATAAATAATAACCTGTTTGATTATGTGTTTGAATAAATATCTGTCAGATTTTGTGCAATGTTGAAAGTTAAGCTGAAGGCACCCACTGCTGGTGAATGGAATAGACATTATACTCCTACAATCCTGGGAAAAATACTGATAAGGCAGAGAAGAAAGTGGAATAAATAACACCTGGAGGATTGCTGTATTATCTAATGCTGTACTGTGTACTTATCTATTTTATGACTATTGGAGTGCTAATGATGAGAACATAGAAGACATCTAAATGAAATGACTTTCAAATACCAGGAGTTAGGATTGATCTTATAGAGTGGACTTAACAAGATATTTGGAAACCTTCCTGGTCTACCTAAATAGAACTAATTGACTAATTGTGGGACATAAATAATTATAATTACTGCATTCCCTGAGAAGCAATGTCAGGATTGAGTAAACTGTTTCCAGGCTGACTTTCTGAGATCATAGATAATTGAGACTCTGGGGCGGTGATAGACCATTGATAGACTACTGAGCAATATTTAGATGTATCAAAATAAGAACAGATCTTTCATTGGGGGATTGCAAGTGGATTGTAAAAAGAAATGGTGTTGCTGTTCCAAAGCATTTATGATGTTATCATAAGGAATCACAGGGAGATAAAGGATTTAATGAATGATATAGATGGGAAGTTAGAAAATGTTCAACAAGGGACAATGAATAATGATCAAAAAGCCCAGGAAATAGAGGAGATAATAGAAAGATCAGGGAAAAGATAGAACAGATAAATTGACAAAGAAAACAAGAAAAAAAGGAGAAGGCAATAAAGACTTATTTCATAATTCAGGGGAAATACATACTAAAAGACCAAAAATGGTATTGGATAAACAGAAATATATTTTTGAAAAGAAGATAGGGACTTGGGCAGACTCTCTGGAGTCTTGTCAGCAAAAGACAGTAGAGATGGAAGGAATATTTAGGTTAGACAGGAAAGATATAGACAAAGACAAAGACCCAAATGAGGAATATGGGAAGCAAGTCAAAAAACGAATAAGAATAAGAAATACTAAAATGGGCAAGAGATGATGGTTAGACAGGAAATGCTTTTTAATATAAGATTGGCTTTATCAACAGCTAGAATAGATGTAGAAATAATATATAGAGGGAATATTATTATGCATATATCTATGTAACATACTAAAAGCAATAGCTAGATATAAAGATTAGATGTTGAAAGATGGTGGTCATTTTGTATGTTTAAATAATATTGTTACTGTCATTAATATGACATACTAAAACACTGAACAACTAAATAATGAAGGATCCTTACTCTAATACTAACACTATTTCAATTTCAAATTTATTGGTCACATACATGGTACGATATGCAGTGAAATGCTTACGCAACCACGGGTAAGTTAAGATAGGAAGGGAGGGTGGGTGTTAGAAAAATAGTTAAGGGTAGTTGGGAAGGTGGGAGTTAGATACAGTCATGGTTCTTGTTGTGGTCCTGAGTGTG
>JANHFJ010000861.1:124351-134735 GCA_032468195.1 Cerberus rynchops | reverse complement strand
AAGATGCCCAGATACCATGCTGTACACATAATGATATGTTGGGATTAAAAATAAAAAATAAAAATTGTTCAAAAAAAATTGTTTTTCAATCTATTACATCACACAAAAAGTATTCTTCATCCTTATATATATATATATATATTCTTTCATTCCTGGGAGGAGGGGACAAAAGTCCATCAACATATTTTTATTACTTTCATTTGTATATAATATGGCAGTAGATAATTTTTTTATTCATTATCGTGAAATTCTTAATCTTCTTTCCCTGCTATTTCAGATATTTACAAAAAAATATTTTCTTTGATGTTAGCAAGAATGATGTGCAATGTAAAATGTAAAATTTATGTTTAGAAATATCTATATTTCTTTGGAAAATGACTAAAATTAAACTTCCTATGATGTGTATTAAAACATTAAACTAATCTAACATTCCTGATAGCAAGCTCCTTGGGGCAAGCACTTCGTAAGATATTTGATCGTGAAACTTTGTAAAGTATTGTGTGCACTGTATAAAAACTAAGTAGCCTGCCAGATTACTACTACACATTTGTGAGTATTTAAGTAGCCACTGGATGTCACTAATGATCCACACTAATTCCAAATTTTGGAATGTGTCATAGTTTGGCAAAGAGAGCACTTCCATGACCTTGGGGAGTGAGGATGCTTAAACTAACCAGTATCAAAGTTGAGATTTTTTGCTTAGGTCTCAACTGCAAACAGCAATCTAAGTCTTCAAGTTCTTCTGAACATGTGTCTTTCATTATTAGAGTTTCATATCCACAGAGAATTTAAATGACCAGAGACCAAGATATTTTCAAACTATTAGCACTTGTAATAAAAACAAATTCAAAATATCACGAAAATCCCATAGATTGTTAACTAGTAAGCTAGAGTAATACAGGCCTAGTATGAGAGGATAAATTGTAACGAGATTAATTTAGCTTTTGGAATACCACTGCAAATGCTGGCAGATGAAAAAAATGTTAGAAGTTCTTTAGTTAAAATTTGTGGAAAATTTTACTTTTCAGTAGAAAATGTACAGTTCCCATGAGTACAGCTAGTGGGTACAAAATATGCTAAATCTTCTTATTTGATTCCTATAGTCTGAAAATACTTCAGTCTGTCTATAAAGAAGGCAATCCTAAATTATCCATAAAATCCAAATAAAATATCAACGCAAAATATCAGAAGCAAAGTTCAGCTTGATTTGTACTATGGGTAATGGATGAAGCAAAATTTACCTGGAGAGCTTGGTGAGGGGAAATAAATTAAAGTGGTTAGCATTTTAATTTAGCCCACTCATTTTGTACTTTTAAAATCTACATGCAAATTTTAATAGTGTTTCACACTGAAAGCTGCACTTTTCCAAATGTTGTGATCTAGCTTATAAATTAGAAATATTAAGAGAAGGCATGCAAAATTATATTACATTAAGATAAACTGTTTGCTCAAACATGAATTATTATGAACAGTACACAAAAGTGCACTAAAAGACAAGTATATGCAAAAGGGCATATAAATATAATTAAAATTCATATGATACACATATTTGCTTGTGCCATAATTATAATATAAAATATACTAATATATTAGGATTATAAACCAATGTAGAAATGGCATGCAATTATAGCTGAACATTAAGTGATGAATATTATAATGCATATTCTCTCTTCCAATATCTAATAACTTACTTGTTCTTGAAATTTTTAATTATTTATGAAAACATATTGAGCACTAAGGTTCTGTTGTGAGATCTGCATATCATGTGTACAGGGTAATCAGTCTGCAATAATCAAAAACTGTAATGTATTTTATCAAATAGTAGGAACAATGAACCACTCAAATTCTTTTCAGTTATACTCAACAAATGTGATGGCCTCAGTTTCTGAATTATACATAGACACAAGTATTATTCAGTTCAGATATGTGTGTAAAATAGAAAATTTCACTTGAAATGTCTAAAAACATTAATGCTTTTGGCTTTTGACAAAATTGGTTTCCTGATAGTCTGCCAACGATCTACTTATATTCTTTTGTATGGGTTGTGGGTCGAATAAAAACATTGTATTCTTCCAATGTATAAACAAGTATCTGTAGTTTAAAGATGGGAACTGCTATGATATACCCGTACATAGCTGTCAAGCATAATTTTGGAAACATTTTTCTTTTATGTCCATAGCGTGCCTCGGACCAATGGTCCTTGCTATCTTATATAAATATTTATGATTTCTATTTGTCCATTCACAAATTCATAGAATTATTCTGAAATAGATTTTTCTTGTAAAACATCATCTTAACCACTTGAATGGTAGTGGTTGTAGATCTGTTGCAGCTAAAATAAATTAAAAAAACTTTACAGTTCCAGTAATATCAGGGGAGATTGGGTTAACCACATGGTTAGTTACTTTGCCACAAATATCAATAGGACTTAAATGTGCTTAACTTTCAGAGAATTTGGTTTACTTCAAAATAGAATGGATAGATCATGAAGGCTATTTTCATAGAGACTTTTAGGGGATTATTCAGTAAGTGATGAATAGATGGAATCTTTGAAGTACTTACAATTATATTCTAATTAAAAGATTATGTTGGCTTGACTTTAGCATCCTCTGTTCAAAGGACTTTAGTGTGTGTGTGTGTGTGTGTGTGTGTGTGTGGCTTTATCAGCAATATATTATTTACAAGTATTTTGGAGGCTATTAGACAGCCTTTAATAACCTTATATGAAACATATCTGAATAGAGCACAATCACATTCATATAAAAATATCTGTTTTCATTTAATAATGAATATTATTCATCAAATCCAGAATCTTATCATTGATTGGGTCCACTTTAGTAGAAAGAGAACACTCTTCTCTATGAATTAAAATAACATCAGGATAAAAAGAAATGTAGCATTCTAGATCATGCAGTATTTAGCAAAAATTACTTAGGTGCAAATGGTCCTGA
The DNA here is from genome assembly GCA_032468195.1 of Cerberus rynchops. NCBI lineage: Eukaryota > Metazoa > Chordata > Lepidosauria > Squamata > Homalopsidae > Cerberus > Cerberus rynchops. The sequence continues at coordinate 131,784 of JANHFJ010000861.1, read as the reverse complement.
ATAAAAGCTTTCTGTGAGTTTTGTTAAGATTATTTGTATTCTCATACATATCTGTCATAGGTTTCTTTCTGTGAGATGTAATAATTTGCCAAAGTGAAACGTGTTGCAGCAGCAGTGGAATTCATTTTTTTTTTACTACCGGCTCTGTGGGCGTGGCTTGGTGGGTGGGCAGTTTCTGTAAGCAGGGCAATAAAGATTAAGCTAGAAACAACACAAGAATGTTTTTTTTCCTGCCTTCCTTACAGGATTAACCCTGTAAAGTGGAAAAAAACAAAAAAAGATTTCTTCTAACAACTGATTCTCCGAACTGCTTAGAAAATTTACTACTGGTTCTAGCGAATAGGCTAGAACTGGTTGAATTTCACCCCAGTAGAAATAGACAGACTCTCAGAATCTGCAAGTATCCAAGTATTGCAGAGAAAAATACATTCATTTTGGAAAGTAAGTGTGAGTGTATATATTCTACCCATAAAGTACCTAAATAATGTAGTTCTTATGCATTGTTGCATGCAAAAACTATTAATCAATATTGTATATATGATGTGCGAAAACAGCATTAGGAAAATTGCTTATAAAATTAAAACTTGATTTTTGGTTGTTGTTGTTTTGCATTGTAAATATTTAATTTTCAAGATACTTTTTTCTAGAACTGACTAATAATTGAATATATGTGATAATGAAATTGACTACAGACACTCCTACTACCTATTCCAAAATATATATTTAAATAAAAACTTAATGCATAAAGCCCTGAATAGAAAATGGTAATTGATATTGAATTGATTTTCAGGAAATATCTTCTCTAATTAGAGAAGATAAAGAAAATTGTGCTGGGTCATGATTTCAGAATCTACAGCTGCTTTTATAGTAATGATATTTATTAGCAACACAACAAATATGGCACCAAACATACATACATACATACATACATACATACATACATACATACACACACACACACACACACACACACACACACACACACTCACACACACACACACACACCACAAGACACTGTAAAAGATAAACATACTGTAAAAATTAGCTTCTATATTGAAAGTATCATGCCTGATTTAAACAGGGAAAAAGGTAAAGTATTGTTCAAGTTGAGTTGAACTGCTGGAGATGTGATGTACACATCAGTATAATTTTCTTGACAAAAAATAGAAGTGATTTTCCATTGCCTTCTTGAAAAGAAGCTTTAAAAAAACTTAGACTAGTATCTTTTTGAGATCTGCCATTACTAAACCAAACCTGACCTAGCATAGTTTTTGAGCCTTGCCCAGAAAGCAGGAATTCAAAACTGGTTTTAGGAAGAAAAGTTTATATAGTGGCAATGCTTTCAGGGATTTACAGATGTAGTCCAAAGCTTTGTCATTTTATGTATAGCTTTGTTTTGGACAACATTACTTCAACTCACTGTTGTACACCTGAAGAAAAATTCTGTGCATAGCTTCTTTAGGAGAAGAATTTTTTTGAAAGTATACAATTCTTATTTTATTGTTTTTAAATTTCTCATTTACTACCAGTATTATTAGACACTGTGATTCAAGTTGCTTTGATCTTGAGCCCATTTGGTTTAGTAATTAAAGTGCTGCATGGAAACCAGAAAAGTTTAACATTAAAAAAAGGCACAAGACAAGGATGCCCATTGTCCCCTCTATTATTCATATTGACATCAAAAGTATTAAATAGAAATATTAGACAAGATGTAGAGATAAAATGTATGGAAATAAAAAAAGGAAAATATAAACTACAGACATTTGTAGATGATCTCATCTTTATCCTGGAAGATCCACAAGAAACAGGGCCTAAATTAATAAAAAAAATAGAAGAATATGGCAAGGTTGCAGGATTGAAAATAAATGAAGAAAAAACTAAGATTTTGGTTAAGAATCTTACAGCCATACAGAAAAAAAGAGTTAATGAAGAGAATAAATATTCAGATTGTTAAGAAAGTAAAATATTTAGGAATTCAACTAGATATGTAACTATTAAAGAAGATAATTATTATAAATTGATGCAACAAATTAAAGCAGATTTGGAAAAGTGGAAGAACTTGAGCTATCATTGATAGGAAGAATAGCTACTATAAAAATGAACATATTGCCGAGACTACTATATTTATTTCAAACAATTCCTATAAAACTGGAAAAAATATTTTGAGGAACTCAATAAAGTAATATTAAGGTATATTTGGCAAGAGAAAAAAGCAAGAATAACTCTAAAAATGTTACAAGATTCAAAAAATAGAGGAGGCTTTGGACTACCTGATTGGGAATTGTATTACCAGTCTGTGGTAGTCACATGGATGAAAGAATGGGTTGTACTGAGACATGAGATTATTGATTTTGGACTTGCAATTGGGATGACATGCCTTCTTGTGGTATAGGAAAAACAAAATACATGGTTATTTTCAACGACATTATATTAGGAATGCATTAATGTTAGTATTGGAGAAAATTAGAGAACAACATTACTTGAAAATACCAGTCTGGGTCTCTATAATGGAAACACTGATCCACCTGAATGTTATTAATGTGGGAAATACTGTTAGGTATAAAGTATTTTGAATGAAAAGGGAGAACTCAAAACTAGACAAGAACTGAGCGAAAAGGGATTAATATAACATGGTATTTGCAAGTGTAGATACATTCTAGATATGAGAAAGATGCTAAAATATATGGCTTTTATAAAGAATTAACAGAATTAGACCAGGTACTAACAGGGACAGATGAAAAATTGATAAAGAAAAGGTATAGTTATCTATTAGATATTAAATTGGAAGATGAACAAGTGAAGGAGACAATGATAGTATGACTTTGGTTATACAATAAAGCTAGACAAATGGCAGAAAACGTGGGATAGGAATTCTAAATTAATGATGTCAACTGCATATAAAGAAAATTTGTATATGTAAGATGTTTTATAGATGGCACTTTGCGCCATCAAGGTTGGCAAAGATGTTTAAAGATAAGTTGGCTAAACATTGGAAATGTCACCAAATACCTGGGTCATACTATCGGATATGATGGACATGTCCAAAAACAAAAAAATATTGGACATACATGGTTGGAAAAAACACATTGATTTAAAAGCTAGAAATATTCTTGTTGGGTATTCTACCGGAGAAACACAATAAGGGGAATGCATATTTGATTCTACATATATTAACTGCAGCTAGAATTGTATTTGCACAACATTAGAAAAGTGAAGAGTTCCCTATAGATGAAAATGTGATTAAAAAAATATTAGAATGTGCAAAAATGAATAGATTAACACTTGCAATCAAGGAAAAGGAGCAAACTGAATATTATATCATATGGTACCTATTTTAATCAATGGTTAGTTAACAAAAATAGAAGTTATAAATATGGAAATGATTATTCCCTTATAAATCATTTGTACCCAGATGACACACTGTTTAACTGAAGACGGAATTTTATGTGTTAAAAAATAAAAAACTTTACAGAAGAAAAAAATGATTAAATTTGTTAGAACTGCATATTTGTTACATAACATTTTCTATTTTCTCTACTTTGAGAAACTGTTCTTCAAAATGTAAGATTACTTCATGACTACCTGAGAGGACGGAAGACACTGCCACATTAAGTGATAGGTTTTTCTTTGATAGATGTCTTCAAATAAAGGATGGTCATTTGTCAGAGACAGTATAATGGCTATTACATTGAGCAGGATATTGAACTATATGACCAACCAAGATCTTTCCAACTTTTTTATTCTCTAATTCACATGACTCTGATCTAGAGCTTGGTAGACATCAAAGCAGGTTATTTACAATTAGGAATGGCCAATCAAACACACATTAACACAAGATAACAGTCCTCATAACATAATAATGATGACCATTAAAAGCAATATTTTGAAAGACATTACTCTATGAAACAGTATTTAATAAAACTGTTTTTTAATATTACTAGTTGAACTTGAACTGCCAATGGATGCAGATGCAGTGAAAATAAATGTCTAGAAAGAAAGTGTGTATGCAATGCAATAGATCGCACTCCATGTAATGAATGGGACAAATTTAAAGGTGCCAACTAGCAATGTATATGTGTAATCTAGCCAGGAATCAAATGCATCTCAGCATTTTGCATGTAGTCCATTCTCTAAATGCAGTTACTAATCTTATATGTCATTGTTATTTCAGTACTTAAGCATCTTTTATCAGTGATCTTGTCAAAGGCTTTTTGAAAGCTCAAATGCAGACTATTGACCTAATCACTCCTATTCACATTAGCTTTTTCATTCCTTAAGCAAGTCCAATAGGTTTGTAAAGTGTCACACTGTTATAATTTTATATCTGCTTCTGTGAAGGTTCCTGTTTTCAGAAATAGAAGGTAATAGGAATATAAAGCCCACTGGATAGAAACCTTGAAATCAGCATGAAAGTACCTATACCAGTATGTAAGTACACATCAACAGTGATGGATCTTTTATTCGACAATATTAGCAGAAATTGTGTCCCATAACAAATATGGATCTGGCACTTTAATGCTTACTGCTTATTTGGCATGATCAAACCTAACAACAAAGAGAAGTTATCCTTGAAAATATTTTGTGATGAGAATCTCATCAGGAATGTGACTGCAGTTGCCAAAAAGTTTCACAGTACCCATGCATTTATAGTTCCCCTGTTGTGTGTCAAGGCAAAACACTCTGAGAATTGCATTGTTTTCAAAATCTGAGTGCAATGTGTTTTTGATGGCTACTCCCATTAAAATTATAACAACAAATTATTATAGTCTGTGTGAAATTGTAAGGATGCATATGATTTCACAGAAAAATGGTTAGTCATTAAATTGTGTTGCATTTATCAGGTTTGCTAAGAGTTCATTTTGAAACTTACATACATTTTCAAGACTAGGTAATATCTGCACTTTTTGCATCATAGCAGAATAACAATACAATAAGTCTCAAGGGTGTTTTCTTTGCTTTTTTTTTATAAAACTGCAGTTCTATCTCCTTTAAATCATGAAAATAATAAAGTGTTCAGTAACAGAGCAGAAATAATTCTCTTGTTACCTACTTGTGTAATGAAACATCTGAAAACAAACAACCAGACTCAAAGAGCATCTAGGACTCACAGACTGTTAAGTGGTTGTGATGTTAGCAAGGAATCAGAGAGAAATATATGACCAATATTGTATCAGTCACCAGTGCAAAGTTACAATTTATTTGATAACAGCAATGACATGGACCAAAGCTTATTCTTTAATGTCATGATTGTCAACGTGAATCAAGTCAAACTCTGTTCCTAAGTTGCTTTTACAATCATTATATAAAGTTTTTTATTCCTCAGTTCTTCTCTGTTATTACTAAGAGTAAGAGACCAGTTTGAAGGTTCCTAGTTAGAGCCAACTCTAATTGGCTCCTGAGATGGAAATTCAACAGACAGGTGAAACCTTCATGAGCATGCCACCAGGTCATCAGTATGTCATATCAAAGGCACTGTAGAAAAGAACACACTAATCTCATCCATATTCCTACTCTGGAACTGTCAGTCTAATGTTAATAAGCACAATGGCTTTACAGTAATTACATGGATAAATGGTATTGATGGAAATGTAGTTAACTTATTGTCCTGAATGCATCTCCATCATTTGAAAATGAATAGATATCAGACATTTCTATGTTATTAAATTTTGTTTAGCTTAGCTGAGGGGAAAAGAGAAAGTTTGCTTCTAGGGATTTCACAATAAAATAAAAATGGTCAGCAAATCTAGAAGTGTAGCAACTGTGAATACTTGTTAAAGTTAGTAAAGAAGATTTAAAGATGAATTATTTTCTCCATAACTATGAGGCATTAAATTGAATTATCTATTTTAATAGTTTTTGCTTACGGGTTTTTTATTCACTTGATAGTTGATTTATTTGCTTTTTATTATCATTGATTTACAACAACAAAAACTACTATTCAGGAATCAATCAACTGAAAAGGTTCTTTTGACCTGATGCCATTATATCCTTCTACTTACCTTTTCAGATGAAAATTGCTCTTTATTAAGGTGATATTTGACAGTAGGTCAGCTAAGAATGCAGTAGAGAATTTTATAAAACACTGCTAGCATATCTAAAACATCATTAGTTATATCAGCTTAAAATTCAAAATAGAAGATTGTAGAAACTCTACAGGTATACCATTGCAATTGCTACATAATACAAGAGATGCTACATGAAACATAAGATTAGGCCATCATTGTCTTTCCTTCTGAGAAAGAAGACCTCATGGCAATATTTGGGAACTTTGTTTGCACCTCAATGAAGAAAAAAGTAAGATTGTCTTTAAGTTATAAGTTATTAATATTTAGATTTACTATAGCTGCCCATTCCAATATATTTTGGGTGATACGAAAATACAATGTTAATTAAAACAATTAAAAATATAAAGTAAAATGACAAACAAAAAATACCATTAAAATCATGAGAATAAACACTATTATTTCCAGACTTGGATCCAAGGCTAAATATTGATGCAACCCCAGGAGAAAGGACACATCCATACGTCTGGGACAGATGTTCCCAAGAAAGGCTATGATAGAGAAGGTGTGTTTCTTTGTAATATTACAATATTTAATAGAAAGGACATGGATCACATCCTTTGCCTGGGCAAAAACAATGCAAGAATGGCATCCATTGGTAAGCATATCCTGTACTGTGAAATATTTTACAGGTAAAAACCAGCACCTTGAATTGCACACTGAAGCCTACTGGCAGCCAAGGCAGCTTGTGACAGAATGGTGATGCACAGGCATGATGAGAATTGCTTATTTTACTGACAGTGCTGCATTTTGAACCAGCTGTAGCTTCTGGTGGTCTTTAAGGGTAATTGTCAGGGTTCCACACAACATCAGTGTGTTCTTGAACTGCATTTCAGAAGTCCAGCTGTGAAGTAACCAGTGTATGAATGTCCATTTGTAAGGCCTCTTGGTTGAGAAAAGGCTCCAACTTTTCTACTATAGAAACAAGGGCGTAAATCTTAAATTTTGTGAGTCCAATTCTCAAAAACCATTTAACTTCTCAAAATAAATCTAGATATTCAGAAATGTTAAACACAATTTAATGCTTTCAGGTAGTTATTGAATCTTATTTATCACTTTTATTTAAATAAACTGTAAGAAAATATTTCTGAGAATATGCACCCTGAAAGGTAATTGCAGTTCTGAAAGTGAAGATGAACAAATATTTCTGTAATTACATGTGAGGGAGGAAAACCATGAGAGGAGGGGACAAGATCTGTGTTATCAATATTTCAATCTGACCTCTATACATAGACAAAAATTTAAATTGCTTGTGTTTTTAATTATTTTCAGAGTTCTTTAATTATTTTCAGAGTTGCTCCCTGAAGGCAAACACAGAAAGAATGAGAAAAAGCTTCTTTCCACAAGCAATACGGACACTTAACCAGGAAC
>JANHFJ010000861.1:105371-116260 GCA_032468195.1 Cerberus rynchops | reverse complement strand
AGTTTTGAAGCTGCACGGTAGCAAAGCGTGTGCTCACTGAACTGGTAGTAAAACCAGTTGCATCCCACCACTGTACTTGTACCATGACAGACAAACAACCATACTATACTGCTCACAATTCATCTTGAATTAGGCACTGGATGGAAACCAAAATCCATTGATCCAGGTAAGCTGATGGTGCTTATGAGTTCAAGGGAAATGGTAGAACCATTGAATGAATGATAGAGACAATGTAAGTTTTTGTGTTAGGAGAAAAAGCCTTGACAATATCATTTTTAAAAGAGAATTAGTCACCATTTTCCAGGGTTATTTAGGAAGTATTTCTTATTTTGGGGCAATTGCACCATTGAAATATGCAAGTATAGTCAATTATGGTGCAAGGGGTCATTGAAAAATGCTTAAAAGGCCATGTGGCTCATGAGTTGCTCATCTCCAAGGAATTCACACTGCTGACACATCTCTGACTATTTTAAATTTGAAAAAATCTCATACTTGGTTGAGTACTCTTTTGTAATTTTTGAAAACCTATTTTGCATATTGCAGGTCTTACATCTATGCCAGGTATTCTATTCCCATTTTCCATTTTGTTATCAATGACAAGTTAAGGCCATATCCCTCTTCCCTCTATGTAGTTTCTAAGTTTGAAAGACAAGAGACTTAAAAGTCAAGGACAAATTATTTCAACAGACATAGGATTACTTGGATATATGTTTTTAATTTTAAAAATGTTTCTTAGATCTCAGTATGTGGCAATATCAAAAGTATATATATACACACACACCATCCACATAAATATTACTTCTTCTTTTCCTTTCTCTGTGATTTCATGGCATTGTATTTTTGATGGAAGCAGGGAGAAGGAAGAGTTGGGGCCTGAAGTTGTCTTTTTGAAATCAAATTAACACAAATTCTATTTGATGTCTTATTTTCAAAAGTTCCCCTGAATGTTCCTGAAGTTTTGTCTGTTTCCTTTATCATTTGAGCAAAGTGACATAAAACAATAAGAACAAAAAAAGATCAAGAATATGATAGAGGGTCTGAAGAAAAATAGGTTAACAAGGGAACTGGTTGAGTTAAATCTAAGAGTCAGAAGGGAATAAATGAGAACAGCCTGCAACAACATAGAAAGATGGGATAAATTATTCTCATTAGTCAACCCAGACAGAACAAGGAATAATATGCTTAAACTGAAGCGACAAAAATGTCAATTTAATTGTATAGATATAAAAAAACCTTAACCAAATGAGAATAATTAACTAATAGAATGAGCTTCTGAATTATACTATGAAATAGTACTTTAACAAATATTCAAGTGAACCCTATCCATTAAAGATTGATTTGGAACATAACAGATTAAACAGAAAATCATGACATGAAGGGCACAAATTGGATGACCTTTGTAACTAGTGTCATTTGCTGATTTCAAGACAAGTCTGCTTATATCCATATACTGTAAGTGGGCCAGGAGATGATATATCAAAAAAGAGGAGCAAGACAAATAATTGTACTGGAAACAAGAAAAGCCATAGTTAAGCTTAATATAATGATACCAGTTACAAAGTCCAGAAATGTTTATCTTAAATGAACAAACTTATGTATATCTCACTATAGCTTTGGTCTGAAGATTTAAAATGTATAATCATCATCATTCACACTAGATGTATATGTTTATATTTTATTTTTTCCCAGTAGCATGTCAATCTTGCAGAATCTCATTTCAGTTGTGAATTGGGGGGAGGGGCTTTGAGTCATTATTGACTCCTGGTGACTTCCCAGAAGAATCCCTGCAGTTTTCTTGGAAAGTTTTGGAAGAGGTTGCAATTTCCTGTTTCTTAGGCTTGGAGAGGGTCTGACTGATTTAAGGTTATCCAGTTGTATTTATGCCTAAAACATGATTAGAACTCATAGTGTCGTTGTCTCTAGCCCAGTGCCTTAATCACTATGCCAGACTGGCTCTGCGCTTCAGTTTATCCCCACATAAAAGCTCTGTAAATTGTTGAACAGAGAGAATGACTAGTGCCCTGGGTGAATTTCCATGGATGAAGTTAAATTACAATCTGGATTTCTCAATCCTAATCCAGAATCAGTACTACCACAGTACTAAAGCTGTAAAAACATTTTACTGAATTTCAGCCAACATATGTGCATAATTCAAACCCAAGAATACACTAAGGCATAAGCTTGTCCACCCTGGGGTATAAAAAACCCAGACACAAACTGAGCAATGTGGTATATGCAGTACAATGCAGTGAGCCATGTGCAGATCTGTACATTGAAAAATAAAACAGCCACTTTATAAATGCATGGCACAACATAGAAGAACAAACCCATCAGGACAAAATTCAGCAGTCCATCTGCATTTAAAAGACAAAGGCCATTCTTTTAAAGACAGCAAAGTCCACATTTGGGACAAAGAGGACCACTGGCTTGAAAGAGGGGTCAAAGAGGCCATCTATGTCAACATTGAATAGCCCTGTCTCAACAGAGGGGGAGGGATGCAACATAGTTCTTTCAACAGTTCCAAGAAGGCTCCAAATCCATTTGCACTACTCAGGTGACCTTGAAAACACAGATAAATCTCCAGGTGGACTCAACAACACTTTCTAAAAGAATGCAAATGAATAGCTATCTGCAAGGAATGTAAATTCTTCTATTTCCCATGATCAAGCCAGAGCTGAAGAAGCTTCTTGGAGGAAAAGTGAAATATCTTCAAAAAAAATCAGAAAGTACAGTTGACTACTGGAAAATCACCTTTGGGACAATCATGACTTGGATGACTGAGAATCTCTACAGACACTGAATTTCAATATAAACATGTATCATCTTTCAAAGTTAATGAAATTCAGAGCTGGGCAATCTTTTCTCTGTAATAGTCTGTACATTGGTTCCTTATTAATTTAGCCATTAGTTTAACATAGTATATAGAGTTAATACTGAAATGGAAGGTTGGAAACAAGGCAGAGATAAGCATATTGTGAAAATCCTGCCTAGAAATCGTCTTCCCTGTAGTTTGTAACAGAGAGTCTCAGTTTGTAAATTTATTTGAAGGTGTTAAGAAGAGCAAATATGAGTAACTTTAGAACAAAATATGTTCATAACCAAAGGATTTTAGTACAAGGATTAAAGGGCGAAACCAGTCAGTAGGGGAAGGATCCAGAAGACTTTGAAAGAAAAACCCAAAAAACTATCAAATTGGCTATAATAACATCATCTTGCAAGTTCAATTGTTCCTCCTACTCCTTCTTATAGATCAGTGCATTAGCGAGGTTCTGAACTGCCTCTGAATGCTTTATAGACATTTACTGTGTTTTTCTTAAACAACAAATTCTGCATATTTCCATCAAGGTGATTTTCTTTCCTTTCTACAGTAACCAGATCAGAAAGTGGGAGAATTGTTTCCCACAAAGTGTACTATAATGTTTGAAATATATGCTTATGTATCAAGATCTCTGAGTCTTGATTGATTAAAGGAGTTGAAATCTTTTATTCTAAGGGAGTTGCACAGATCTTAGTTGTTCAGCATTTTTTGTTGTTGTTTTGTAGAAATAAAACTTATCTTGTTTTAAGACTAGGTGCATGGTCAGGCTATCTATCTAAATCAGCATTCATTTTTCTGAGTTGACCTCAGAAGATGTGGAAACTACCAAGTATTGATAACTACCATGTATGCTCCCAGTCACAAAATAACAATTTATCAGTTTTACACATTGTTTAAGCTGTATGGTGCATTTGTGTTACTATATTGAGAAGGTGAGCATATCTGGTGTTTTGAAAGTATATCATGAGAGTCCTGAATGGCTGTTATATAGTTATTAGGCACAAAAGATCAGGTCCACATGTGACGATCCAGTTAAATTGATTTATTGCTGCTCATGCATATGCATAAAAATATTCTCAAGTAACAGTTAGAATGTAAGATCCTGCCTGTACTCCCCATTCAAGAAAGTATGTACTCTTGTGATAGAAGCATTTCAAAAGGAACCTTTTATTGAAAGGAAGTGATTGCAAGACAAAAGCAAAGCAGACTCTGAGTTTCCCTCAGGCAATACAGTTAGGATAAAGTCATTAGAAACCCCTCCCCACAGTCCCAGGTTGAATAAGCCAATCCACAATTGTGAAGAAGTTGTTTAACTGGCAGTTCTGAGAACAAGATAAGAAGCAGTTCCCAGAATAGTCTCCATGAGGCTTCAGGACTGAGACAAAACACATGGCCCTCCCCCCTTATTACATTCCCCAAAAGGTAAATCAAGCTTAGGGTGCCTAGGTGCCAGGATGAGAGTTATCAGTTAAGGGGATAAAGGATGTATGCGAAAACAGAAAGAAGGTAATAAGCTAATCAATGTATTCAGCCCCCCTCCCCACAAGAATGGCAATATCAAGATAGGAATCTGACATAGAGCTTGTTTGGAGTTAGATAAAAGTCAACTGAATTCAAGGGAGATTGGATTTAGTTCATTTGGGCTATGTAAGGATTCTAGGCTGAGTCTTCTTTTTTTAACTAGACCCCCTAATTTCTGCCAGTCTTTCTCCTGCAATATCATGATGAATAATTAAACATTCATTGAAAGAAAGCAAATGGATTAGATCACTGTTCTTGCTTTTCTTCTAGAAATCTACCATTTTTATTTGCATTATTATTATTGGTTGGCTAAAAACCAAGCCAAAAAAACAGGCCAAAATGGGTCAAAAAATGAGTCAAAACAGGCCCAAAAAATGAGCCAAAAACCAGACCAAAACCAGACCAAAACTGGTTGAAAAATGGGCTAAAAACTGGGCCAAAAAGAGATGAAAAATGGCCTGAAAACAGACCATGCGGGGTCCTCATGTGCCCCATTTTGGCTGGTAAAGTCCTGCAGAAGGTGTCTGTCTCATTTCCCCCCTTCTTGCCAGCCTGCAGAGGAGAAATACAATGCTGATCCTGCCCTCGAACAAATCCAGTTTGACACTTGTGCTCTAGATGACTCAAATTATTGGGTCATGATGGATTATCTCCCAGAATTCTGATGGAACTGGTAGATGTGATCTTGGAACCATGGAACTATTTCTTTCAAAGTTTTTGGAGTACAGTGGAACTATCTGAGGACTAAAGAAGAACTAGTGTGTTTCCCATCTTCAAAAAAAAAGGGGGGGGCAGATCCAAGAAACTACAGACCATCAGCCTGATATCAGTACCTGAGAAAATTCTGGAAAAGATAAGCAACAAATCTGTAGAAGCAAACAAAATTATAACCAGAAGCTAACAGCTTCATAAAATAACAGATCATGCTAAACAAATCTTATTTCATTCTTTGACAGAATGACTAAATTAGTGGATCAGTTAAATGCTCTGGACATTGTATACTTGGTTTTCAGTAAGGCATTTGACAAAGTAGTAGACCACAACCTACTTCTTGGTAAGCTAGAAAAATGTGGGATAGATTGCACCATCATCAGATTTATAACTGGCTGACAAACCATACTCAACATGTAGTCCTTAATGGAACTACATCCTCGACCCATGAAGGAAAATAAGCAGGGTATATCCACAGATTCCATTCTAGGCACAGCATTCTTCAATATCTTCATAAAAGATTTAGGGAATAGGAGGGGAACACATCAAATCTGCAGATGATGCTAAGCTGTCAGAAATAGTCAACACATCAGAAGATAGGCCTTAGATGCAGATGTATCTTGATAGACTTCAACACTGGGTCTTATCTCACAAAAAAAATTCAATGTAGAGAAAAGGTTTTACCTTAGACAAGAAAGACCAAATGTACAGATACAGAGTAGGCAAAACCTGGCTCAACAGTGGTAACTGTGAGAAGGATTTTGGAGTCCTATTGGACAATCACTTAAATATGAGCCAGCAATGTGTGGCAACAGTCAAAAAAGCCAATGCAGTCCTAAGCTGCATTAATAAAGGGATATCACATGAAGTATTAGTACTGCTTTACAAAGCCTTGGTAGGACCAAACTTGGAATAGTGCATCCAGTTTTGGTCACCACAATATAAAAAAGATGTTGAGACCTGGAAAAGCAACAAGGATGATCAGGGAGCTGGAGGCTAAAACAAATGAAGAGCAGTTGCAGGAATTGGATTTGTCTAGTCTAGTGAAAAGAAGGAATAGAGGAGACATGATAGCAGGGTTCTATTATTTGTGGGTTTACCACAAAAATGGTATGGGGCCAATGTATTTTTCAGAGCACCAGAAGGCAAGACCAGAAACAATGGATGGAGACTAATCAAGGAGAGAAGCAATCCAGAACTAAGGAAAAATTTCCTAAAAGTAAGAAAAATCAATTGTGGAATGGCTTGCTTTCAGAAGTTGTGGGTGTCCCATTGCTGGAGGTTTTTAAGAAGAGTCTGGACAGCCATTTCTCTGAAATGATATTGGATTTCCTGCTCAAGGAGAAGATTGATACAGAAGACCTCCAAGGTCCCTTCCAACTCTGTTATTCTGTATTCTATGTTCTAGATAATTCCATGAATATGTATCTCTATGGCTTTCTGTTATGATGCCAGAAGTTATCATGGGACTTTATTTAGTTTTCTCCAGTGACAAAATTGGAAGAACCAGACCCTTTTCCTAACTTGATTCCAAAATGGACCCACTGCCTTTTACAGACTATACTTTTGACTCTTGTAAGCGTAGCTTTTTTGTTCAGATTTATTTAAAGAAATTTCAAAACGTATCAATATGCTGTTTAAATGTACTTGATAATTATGCAAAGGTAGAATAGAACAGAATAGAGCTGGAAGGTACCTTGGAGGTCTTCTAGTTCAATTCCTTGCTCAAGCAGGAGAACCTATACTATTTCAGATAAGTCTAGTCTGTTCTTAAAACCCTCCAGTGATGGAATGCCCACAATTTCTGAAGGCAAACTGTTCCACCGCTTAATTGTCCTCACTATTAGGAAGTTTCTCCTTAATTCCAGGTTGCTTCTCTCTTTGGTTAGTTTCCAACCATTGTTTCTTGTTCTGCCCGCTGGTGATTTGTAGAATAATTTGACCCCCTCTTCTTTGTTCAGCCCCTCAAATACTGGAATACTGCTATCATATCGCCTCTAAATCTTCTTTTCTTTATACCAGACAAACCCAAATTCTGCAACCGTTCTTCATATGTCTTAGTCTCCAGGCCTGTGATCATATTGGAAGGAGTGTGTGAAGAGTACTAACTTTGGAGGCCTTTTATTCCTAGGATTATTTGTAACATTGAGTTTCCTTTTAGTTCTAGACTATGAATCTGAAACATTGATACTGCCATATATGACTGAATGCAACATTTATAAAAAGTGTTGGCACAAACAATGCACTCCTCCTTGAAACTCTGAAGCACCAACATTCTCAGAAGTTTTGACATGGTTTCTGTGAAGGCTTTGCTTTGCACATGTATGACACTTGTGCTCATTTGTCTTAAGCCCATTAATCTGACACTAAATCCTAGAGAACATAATGAGATGTGCTTTTTGTGGAGATGAACTATAAATGTGGGTTTATAAAGAAATCAGGTTTTTTTAAATCTCTCTCTCTAGCAAGATCACCTGTTTCTCATCTGCTCATTTGATCAATAACAAATAACCTTGTACTGTCTGTATTTAAAAATATTGCTTCAGTGCATCTGTAAGGCAATGAAAAAAGGAAAAGGAAGAACAAAGAGAAGGATATTAAACTTATATCTCACTGTACATATACTAATCCTGACATTAATATTGGTAATTTCAAATGTTAAGTCAGAAGAAAGACAGAGGAGTGCTAAACTTATTTGTTCAAGAGATTCTGGCGTATTTTATTGACTTAAGAATATGGTACAAGAAGAAGCTACATATTTGAAGACTCAGAGGCCTGTGGGTATGAAGAATCTATGGCTTCCTCTTGCTTCTATCTTTCAAGACCTATTCAATGCATGCACTGACTGATATTTTACCTTACCTATTTTGTGTCCCATTGTTAGCTCTTTTTGTTTCATGATTCATACATGTGTCAAATATACAATGATTTAGTTGCTTGGGCCATTTTTACCACTTCTTTATTGCACATGGCCTATAACTCATCTTGGTGGTGTGAGAATTCCCAGCTTGATGTAATGTATCTACCCATATATGCCTAAGCTAAACATTTCTTCGAACACTTGGGTTTAGTGACATTACTGTTTTAAATTAACTTTTTCTGTTTATTTGGACATAATTATTTTGTCATTCTATTTTTTTCTGTGAGTAACTGCTGTATATTCAGAAATTTATTTGAACATTTGTTTTAGTTATAGCTAAATTTAGTTATTTAGCTATTTCCTTAACAGTTGCTAGACATCCTCAGGAGTTTCTGAAGCATACCATCAAACATTCCTTAAAACAATCTCTTGAGCTCCTAAACACACAGTACTTATGCTTAAATCATTCTTTGAAGTGAAAAGCATCTTATATTAAAGATTTAAACAGATAAAAACATATTAAAAGATTACTAAGTTAAGTTTGCATGCCACAGACTTCACACAGCTAAATAAGATAAATAACTGTATCAGATCTTTTAAAGAATATGCTTGATATGCATTGCTGAATTACTGTACATGCAAGGAAACTGTTCATTTTGGATAACTGAAGGGGCTTCAACCTATTTTCCCTTTTTATATTATTTGAAAGAGTAATATGCATATAAAATATTTGTAGCATGAAATATTATAAGCAATTATCAGTGGTTGATATGAGATACCTTCTATTTCTTTCTCTTCTTAAATAAACTTTGAGACATTTTGACCAACATGTCCTGAATGAAGCCCAAAGCAATGTTATTTTAAACATTCATATGCTATCCTATACAAGCTAAACTCTCTAAACTTCCTTGCAGGGCAAAAATATAGTTGACCCCCTCTCATCATATCACTGGTAAACAAATATAGTATTTTCTCCACATTTTGTGTATTTATACTACAGATGTCTTAAATCTTTTAGAGAAAGCAAAATGGTCAATTATCAATATCAATTCGCAACCCAGTCACTGCTCTGTCTTTTGTAGAATAAGCCCACAAATAAAGGAAGAAAATAGAAATTTACTCCCCTGCCACTGCTATCATAAGCCTTACCCTGATAAAAGCTTCTAGAATGTTACAGGTAATCCTCAATTTATGACCACAATTAATCCCAAAATTTCTGTTGCTAAATGAGACATTTGTTAAGTGAATTTTGCCCCATTTTACAACTTTCTTGCCACAGTTGTTAAGTGAATCATTGAAGTTGTTAAGTTAGTAACATAGTTGTTAAGTGAATCTGGCTTCTGCATCAATGTTGTTTGTGAGAAAGTCACAAAAGGTAACCACGTGACCCCCAAGACATTGCAAAATGCATAAACATGAGTCAGTTTCCAAGTATCTAAATTTTGATCAAGTGACTATGGGGATGCTGCAATGGGTATCAGTGTGAAAAATGATCATAACTCACTTTTTCAGTGCTGTTGTAACTTTGAATGGTCACTAAATAAACTGCTGTAAGTCAAGGACTACTCATATTTCTTTCTTTTAAAAATCTGATAAATTAGCCCTACTCTTTCTCTGCCTGGGGTATATTCATAAGACTAGTTACCAACATATATTTGTTGAAAATATTTGTTTGAGGACTAGATTGTTCAATTTTTATTCCTTTGGCTTATGCTTTACACTATTCTCCTGTACATATTCTCCCACCATTTCCCTTTCCCTCTCTCTCCCTCTCTCCCACCCTGTGCAAAAAACAACCAAATTTCTTCATAATATTTTCTCTCTAATAGTTTGTCATTTATTCCAGTATCATGGTGCTTAGATGAAATCAATGGCTTAGACAAGCAGGGATGTAGAAATGGCAGCAGGTATTTCTCTTCTTCCAACTTACTATTACTGAGAAGCTGGAAATAGTAAGATAGTCAATATCTGTAACATCAATTGTCCTTCTGAATGAGACTATGCAGGGGAGAAGAAAATAGCTAGTAAAACTTGATTGATCTTTAAGCAACTGGAATGAATTCTCAACCATGTGATGCAGACTGTTAACATATCTATCCTGTGGCATTTTAGAGCAATGCAAAGTATTGCTAAATACAATATTTGCAATTGCCTGTCATTCTAAAGCAGTCCTAAATGTCATTAGTGTCAGTTGGACAAAGTTAATCTTCTGGTTAATGCTTCCCATTGAAATAAATGGGGCTCAAATATTATTAACCTTTGATCATATTAGATCCATATTCATCAAAATATTTCTAGGATTCTAGAATATTCTAGGATAATATAGAAATAAAATACAGGAAAAATCTCTTGAGTAATTTCATTTTGATATTTGACTTTTTTCATTTTATTATTATTTTAGAGATCCATTTAATATTGCTAAAATATATGTATGAATATCCTTCTTATGTATTACTTTCATTAGTTTAAATTAGTAATGCCTAGCTATCATAGCTATAGAAATAGGTTACCTGCCCTTTTCTGCTTCACATTATCAGCCTGATATGAAATTTTCATTTGATTCTAGACATTAAGCTGGCAAATTTCTAGCAAATATGGACATAAATATGAAGTCACCTGAAATTGAGATTTAATTACTGAAATGTAAATTGGAATGGCCTCTATATAAAGATTTGGAAACTCTGCAATTCATAGGGCCAAACTGCTTCTTATTATTATTAATTAAGGTAATGCTATAGTTCTATCAGAGACCCATATACCCTTCATAATTAGAAAGAAGAATACAAGTTAATTTCATTTGTCTGCTTGCATTAGATACTAACTGGGTTCAGGCCTAATGCTAAGTCATGGTTTTCATAAGCCATACTATTAAATTCTACATGTAGGGTGGCAAATAACCTAGCTCCTGGCAAACGCACCCAGAAAAGGTCGGGGCAGTGTTAACTGGCTGAGTTTCTGTGTGTGCTAGGAACCTTTCCA
>JANHFJ010000844.1:25518-38449 GCA_032468195.1 Cerberus rynchops | reverse complement strand
GGTATACAAATGTAATAAATAAATAAATAAATAAATAAATAAATAAATAAATAAATAAATAAATAAATAAATAAATATCAAGATCTTTATAATTTTTCATTTTGATACAAATTGTGCCATTTGAAAATAAACAAACAATCAGTTGAAATTTATTTTGTCTTTTAAATTTCACTTGAATGAAAATGAATTAATCCACTTCCACAAGGACTTTCACCCACCTTCCCGAGGGGAGACGGTCCCCTCTGGACAAGGAACACAGTCATAACAGCAAAATGGCTCTCCTTCTCTCTTCTGCTTGACAAATCCAGGGTGACATTTTTCCACACATTTGGACTGAGGCAAAGGCTAAGTAGAAAAAAATAATGAATTCCAAAGAAAATATGATAGCATGAACCATCCTGACATGCTGACATGCTCTTAAAATAAGAGTAAAAGTGACTGCTCAGCTTCTAGAACACTAGTGGCATGAGATAGAGGTGAGGTCATCAGGATGTGTCCCTCAAAAAGTGCAAATAAAGAATCTTTTGTTGTAGCACATATGAGCTGTGTGTGACCTAGATAGCTATCCAAGACAAGGTGCTTTCTGTTGAAGAACTATAATTAGGTATCAACAACTGGCTTGGAAGAACAAACCCATATTTATTATTAGTTAAATTTGTAGCCTCCTTCCCCCACACCCCAGAATGACTTAAGGAAGCTGACAATCAAGATGAACAATTGCATTCAAGGGGTTTTTAAATGATGGGCTCTTATAAACCAAAGCCCAAATCTAAACATTTCAATGGTTCCACATTTTTGTTCAGATATTGGGAAAGGCCTTTCTTTAAATCAAAATTAAGTGTTATTGCTTCAGATTTCTAGGTCACGGCATTGCCTCTCAACAGTCCAATCATTTTGATTCCATGTCAACAAAAATTCTTGGACCTCCTTCATAGGAGCAGAAGGCCTAGTGCAGTGGTCCCCAACCTTTCCAGCTCTGTGGACCAGAAGTAGAGGTGGCAGCCAGGGGTGGGAGAGGATGGTTTATCATGCACAATCTAATCCCTGACATTCTCAAATGGAGCCATGTGCATAGCCCGGTTTCCAACAGACCATGGACCAGTAGCAGTCTTGGTCTATAAGAGATAAGTGGGGCTTTCAATGAGAGAGGGAAACTGACAGAATACATAAAACTATCCTGATTGTGACAGGTAGAATGTATGTGTGTACAACAGGAATGGGGACCCCTGGCCTATTGCACTATCCCAGTGGGTGAAAGATTGGAATAGATAACTTTGGCCAAGTCTGGGTTTCTTGAAAACTTCTTGTCCTGCCCTTCTATGGAACACTGGTCCCAACCAGGACAAGATGAATCTGATTCCAAAGGTTATTTCCCATTGGAACCAAAAGGACCTCCATCTGGTCTTGATTAAATTTCATCAAATTCAGTGCAAACCTGAACTCAGGCACTGCCAACAAATTTGCCTTCTTGGTTGCTATTTGAAGACAAAGAAGAAGGGAACCATAATCCCAAACCCTTGAGGGCCTCTCTTACCATTTTCATGCAGCTTCTTCATTTCAACACTGAGCCATGGGCATAGGTTTGGCCCAATGAAATGGGTCAGAACCAGGAGCGGAATCTGAACAGTTTTGCTACAGGTTTGGTGCATGCTCATTTTGAAATTAGAGAAAACTCCTCAATATTTCTCCTACCCTGTTGTGCAACTTTAGCCATGACAGATGACCTTGGTTGATAATAAGTCTCCGTCTTTCAAAAGTCACCAGTTTGTCTTTCCTGAGATTCTTTTTGGAGAGAAATACCCAGCTCACGATCATCATATCTCCCTTTAAATCTCCATTTTCATCTAAGTACAGTTCACAGTCGGAAAGATTGTAAAATTCATTCTTCTCCAGAAAGGGATGAAACTAGAATGGGAATATCAAAGAATTTAAAAATAAAAATGGTAACTTATTCCTTTTTGTGTGTTCTCATTTTAATCTTTCTTCTACAGAGTTCTACCTTAAGTGGATGAAACTGACTTTAACACTGTAATCTTTTTAAAAAGGCAAAGCTTCCAGAAAATATTATGATTTGCTAATAGAGAAAAGTGCATAAATAAGTCCAGTAGAAAAATACTTTATTTTAGGAACTAGGATTTGACAAACTATGATGTCTCATATAAGAACAAAGCTGTAAATAGCATCTAGTACGTAGGCCTTAATATTTTATTTGTGCTTTGCTCATATTATTATATATTATAGAATCAAGAGCATGTGAAGTGTTAATACCACTTTGTAATGCCTTGGTAAGATCATACTTGGAATAAAGCATCCAATGTAAAAAAGTTGAATCTCGAAAGAGTGCCAAGAAGAACAAAAAAGATGATTTAGGGACTGCGGACTAAAATATGAAGAACAATTGCTGGACTTAGGTTTTCTAGTTTAATGAAAAGAAGGACTAGGGGTGACATGATAGCAGTATTCCAATATCTAAGATAGAATTTAAAGGCTACCAGGTGGCAGCTGATTTCAGATTGGATGCTAAATGTATAAGATAGAATCAGATATAAAATTCAAAATACATCTTAATGGCTCATCAAAATAGGCTGAAAAATAACCTGAATGGAATCTAAGAGAAAGAGAAGTACAAAGCCTTTAACATAGAAGAAGAAAAATATAGATAAAGAGTGATGAAGGATATATCAAAGTTGTTGGGAATATTTGTGAAAATGATCTCAAAATGGTAGTCAATTGAAAACCGAATGTAAATCAGAAATTGTTGTGGCCCAACAGCAGCCAGCTGAGCTGTTGGTGGAATCTGACAGCTATGAATACTATGGGACTGCTCTGGAGGCTGAGGAAGATTCTGGGGGGTGTTCGGAGTCAGAGCAGGGATAGAGAGGCCTATCGGCCACCAGGTGGGTTCTGAGTCAGGGAGCAGTGAGGAAGAACAGGGGGAGGCTGTCTCTGATGTGTGTATGCATAAGGCTGTGAGGAGGAGGGAGCAGGGCCAGAGAAGAGAATAAAATACAGGTGACAAATGATTGGCCCCTCCTGGAGAGCTTATAGGAGGAGCGAAGAGAGGGGAATTTTTCACAAACAACTGTTTGGTAATGTTATTTTCCCCGAAATGTTTTGGCTCGCGGTGTAAAGAAATCACAGATGCAGGTCAGTCTAGTTGGCCACATGGGTGCCCTTTATTTTCTCTCAAATAAAAGAAGCACTGACTGCAGGCAGGCCACTCTTTTTATATCTTCCCACGGCTCTGTCTGCAACCAATCAGCTTCCAGCTAGTTCTGGCCAATCAGGGCTCTCCAGGCCAACAGCCAATCAGCTGTCAGACCTCCAGAGCAGCACGGGCGGACTTGAGGGAAAACTTTGCCCGCGCATGCTCAGACACAACAGGTAATGAAACCGTGTGAGGATTCAGAACTGGTATTCATTGAGATAGCTTTCTGGGCTCCCAGCCAAGGGGTTGCTTATCTCCTCCTTTAGTGGTGGCAGACAGCCAGGTCTGCTTCTGTGTATTTGAGAGGCCTGGGACAGAACAGCAGTTTTATGTTAATGGAAAGAAAACAAATGTATCCAAAAGAATCTCAGGTAGTGAATTGGGGTGGAGTGGGTTGTGGAGGGAAGAACCTACAGTAAATGCTGCTTGCAGACAGAACATTTGGAAAAAATATTGAAGAAAAGAAAAGAATCAGCTTTAGGGGGCAGTTGTGAAGCTAAAGAATAGATGAAAGAAACTGATGTTAACAGAATGAAGAGCCATGTTGGTCTACTGGAGGGGAATCTAGGAACATCTTTTCCAACAAATAGAAACTCTCAGATAGAGAATGAATGAATGATATTACACAAATGCTTAAGATGTGTTCAATGTTATTCCAGACTGTAGGACATGGAAAAATTAATTGAATTACAACAGAGACGATTCTGACCAAAGAGGGAAGAAACATCTTAGAAGATATGCTGTGCCAGAGACCCAGAGAAGTTCAGTCTCCCCTTCACTGGTTGCCTTAATGCAGACACCAAACAGACATTAAAAATGCATGCACATCCTTTAAAAATTAGCAGTAATTAATATCAAACTATATCTGATATAGTTCCCATTCTTGTGAACATTATTGCTTAAACAATTAGATGGGACAGACTTGTTGGAGTCCTCTAACACAAGTAGGTTGAAATGGTTCCTATTTTTCTCCTTGGATTCCTTTTCCAAAAGAAACTAAGTCTGATGGATTCTTGTCAGGACCCCATACCTGCCATGGCTGTAGTCTTGAAGCCCCCAACCTTGCTTTGTCATCCTTCTGTCTCCTCCTGGATCTGGAGGAATATGCAGCATTCAAGGCATGGGCCAGAGTCTTAATGGCACTGTAAAAACGGTGAAAATTAACAACCTCGAACATGTTCCTTTTATGTTGGGTCTCCAGTGGTGATTTCTCAGTGCATCTTTTTCGGCCTTTGGCAGAAAAGATGTGCTTTGGAAAAGAACAGTGATATGACTTATCTCCAAAGGGTGGATCCAGAAAGAAACTAGGCTGAAAGGTATCCTTCACTGGCCACTTTTTTCTCTCAAAACCAACAGTCCAGATGCTATTCACATATTTGAGATGATTGTTGTATTCCAGTGGATATAATCCAATGAGTGTTGTGATCCAGACTTTTCCTTTGATAGGCCCTGGCAAACGCCTAAGTATTAAGTGAAAAGGAATAATTCTTTCCAAAACAACACCATATTCTATGTAGTGAATGTAGACATTGACTTGTCTCCACTTAGAGAGGACATTGCTATGGGGTGCTGTAAATCGAGTTGTTGAGAATTGTTGTGATATAACAACACAAATTCCTTTCTTGACAAGCAAAGGAGTCAATGTCCTCATGAAATTCTCTCCATTTTCTGTGTCTGAAGCAAAGAGACCAACCAGGGTCCATCTAAAATGGAGGAGCACTTGGATAATTCCTGGGTAGAGGATGTCTTTTTTAGGAAAAAGCCGGTGATAAAAAGGCAATTCACTTTTATCATGCAGTTTATCTGAAAATAATTCAAAATCAATCTGAAAAACCAGTGACAAATACTGTGTTATATTTGGGGTCAGATCAATTGCAAAATATTAGCTTCAAAGAAAAACAATTTGTTTCTCATAGACATATTGTTAGGATTTTGAATTTAGTAGCTATATATTCTTATAGATTATTGTTGCTTAATCATTAACCCATATGAAAATAAACAATGCAAAGCTTAACATTACAAAGCTGTATATAACAATAGTATAAAAAAATATGTTAAAAATAAGAATGAAGAATGCAAATCATATTTCTGTACCATTCCTATAACTTATGACAATCAGACCCACATGTCCTTATGTCAGTTGAAATGCTTGTTTAAGTAAAGAGCCATATTGAATGTTCTACATTAGTATTGACTAAACAAGAAATATGTTGTTTTAATATAAGGATCCAACTAAATTGTTTGTCTAATCGGTGATCTAAGATTATCAATCTCTTTCTTATACACTTGATATTCAAATATTAGATAGATTTTTGTCTATCTACTGGGCTCAGCAAATACATGTATCTTCATTACAAGGGTCTTAGTTAAATCATCCATATTTAACCATTGTGTCCAATGCTCAAATCTTACTTAAGTAAATATCATCTTATGATGTTTAGGCATTCCTGCATTGATATAATTGCCAATTGGGAAGTATATATATAGTGGCTCATCCATTTCAATGATAACCAAGCTCCTTACTGAGCATGGCTATACGTTTTCTGCTTCAATCAGTGGTGGAATTCATTTTTTTACTACCAGTTCTGTGGGCGGGGCTTGGTTGGAATGGCTGGAGGGGTCATGTGACTAGGTGGGTAGTTTCTGTAAGCAGGGCAATAAAGATTAGGCTAGAAACAATGCCAGAATGTTTCTTTCTTGCCTTCCTTACAGGATTAAACCTGTAAAGTGGAAAAAAACCAAAAGGAAATTTCTTCTAACAACCGGTTCTCCAAACTGCTGAGAAAATTTACTACTGGTTCTACCGAACCTGCTAGAACCTGCTGAATTTCACCTCTGGCCTCAATATCTGGATTCATTGTACAGCAATATTTTAGCTTGTTTTCCTGTTGTACAAGAGAAACGAAGACCACAGCTCCTAATGTAATTTTTCAGTTGTACAATTCAAGAAGTCTTTAACTGAAATTTTGTCTCTTCTAAAAGGCAAAAGTTTGGGAGCTTGTCAGTTTTCATAGATTCAATGAAATAATTGGGCACTGGGCCTAAGACAGAATCTTGAGGTACTACACTGCATGCTTTCCTTCATGTAGATGTAGTTTCATTGAGGACATTGAAGGCACTTCATCAGCCAATACTGTATTGAAAACCTGCTTGTTCTTCAGCTAATAATTCTATGTTCATCCAGCCACTCTCAACTTTACTCAAGAGGATCCTAGCATCTATTTTATCCACAATCCTATTAGACCAACAGGACTTCAATTGTATTTTATTCTGTGCCATTCTTGAACAAACTGAATATGGTAGGAATTATTGATATTTTATTGTAAATGAACCTGCCCAAAGAGGACACCACTATTAGGGATAATTTTTTTTTAATAATTCAGCCAGCAAAAAATCCTTCACAGTAGCTTTATTGTTCTTCAAGCCATATATGATGAATTTCATCATGAATATTTCATGGAAAAAATAGTTGACATATTGGATAATATGCTTGTAATTTTAAAAATAAAATGGTTGATTAACAATAGTCATAGTAATGAGTCTCTAAAAGTTCATGAGTCATATGTTTGTCATCAGCTATAGGTAATATTGTCCATTTGGATTCTTTTCATGAATCTGGAATTTATTGATAAATAGAATTCTTTATTGACCAAGTGTGATTGGACACACAAGGAATTTGTCTTTAGTGCATATGCTCTCATTGTACATAAAAGGAAACATACATTCATCAGGAATCATAAGATACAATACTTAATGATTGTTGCCATATGGTACAAATAAGCAATCAAATCATACTAGGAAACAATAATCAGTATAAATTGCAAGGATACAAGCAACAAGTTATGGTCATAGTGGGGGGATGGGTGATGGAAAGATGAGAATAGTACCAGTGATGCAGACTTGACCATTGAATATATTCTTTTTGCCAAGATGTACAAAATACAATTTCCTATCTCTGCTATACCTTCTTTCTCTACAGAAGACCCTTTGACTGAACACAGAACTTCTCCTCACCTTCCCAAGCAGAAGACTCAGAGCAATGTTGATGATGCCATGAGAGAACATCACTGCTTTGATCCTTGCCTCCTAAACACTTTGGATCCCAATTCCTAACCATGACACATAGAATGACCATGGTGAAAAGCACTTCTTCAATTCCAAAGTGAAAATATGGTTGAATCTAATGCATATCACCCCAGTCAATTTACCTATAGAAAAGTATACATACAAACCTGAGGGATTTTATAGGTGCCTCCTAAGGTTGACATCTGAATGGAGATATCATTGGTAGCTGCATCAACAAGAGCCAAAATGTTGTCCTTCCTTCCACAGCTGTAGTTGGGAACATTGGCTTCACCAGTAGAGAGCATATCCAGCAAGGCATCTGAAGTCACAAGTGTGTCCAAATAGTTGTCATGGATGTTGTAGCCAAGAGTGAAATTTCCCAAAAGCTGGGGAGTCTTGCTGATCATTTGAATGTTAAAAATGTAGCGTAGTATTCTCAATTTATCAAAAGGTATACTAAAGTAAAAAATGTTCACATTATCATCATCATCAGCAGCAGCAGCAGCAGCAGCAGCAATAACAAAATATTTTTTTTTCAATTTAATCCTCTTTGTATTCACAAACCTTCTGAGTCTTAAGCCAATACTGACCCACAACCAGAGGAAAGTGATAGTCCCCCATCACCATTTCATTTTAATGAATATTGGGGAGATATGATGGAGATAGTTTTCCACTAAGATTCAGAATCACAAATAAATCAGGA
Organism: Cerberus rynchops; assembly: GCA_032468195.1. Taxonomy (NCBI): domain Eukaryota; kingdom Metazoa; phylum Chordata; class Lepidosauria; order Squamata; family Homalopsidae; genus Cerberus; species Cerberus rynchops. Next base: position 30,473 of record JANHFJ010000844.1, on the reverse strand, counting down.
TTTAAAACCACTCAATCATTAAAGGCGAACCATCATAATCAAATCAAATCAAATCAAATTTTATTTGTCACATACACAATTGTTGAAGAGCAATTCTAAAATCATTCTCTGTCCCTGTAAGGATGAAGCATTGAATATAAATGAGTGGCTATACAAATATGGAAATGGGCTGGGCAGAAGCAACTACAACCCATTCAATAACTACTTTAAACCAAAGTTGGTATTTATGCCGTAACTCAGGATTAGATCAGGAAAGTTATAGAATTGATATTTAAGTGACAATTCAGGATTGGACTGGGAAAAATATTTAATCTGGACTTTCTTCAGCTTTTTTTCCCCTTCCCCATCTTTGGATTTGAGTCTTTTCCACAAAATAAGACAAAAGAAAGGAGCAATTGAAATCAAAGCAATTCAAGAAATTAGACAGATCCTGCAATATAGGTATAAATGAAACAGGAAAAACAGTGAGAGAGTTAAAACTGCAAATAGAAGGAATGAAACTCCATCATAGTGAATGACTTACGACTCAAATTGATAATAAGGAGCCATGTTGAAAAGCAACATTGTTGTCTGCAGTATTTTGGTTCCAGTAGTGATCATACTGATGAGATAATCTCCTGGCCTGTAATAGCTCCATGGCTTTTTTTCATCCTGATGCTTGAAATTCAGTGGACACTTTGTTTTATGCTTCCCAGAGGTTGACTGGGACAGCAGCAGCATCAGAATAAGAACAAGGAAGTTCATGATTCATAGGACTGAATCAATCTCCTTCCTTTTTCTCAACAAGAACAATGAAAAGAGGTAGAAAGCTCCTCCAAGGTGGAAATGCTAGTGGCTTTCCTGATTCAGACAGAGACAAACTGAATGTCACCTGGAAAACAGAGAAAGGTACATTCAAGAGCACAGCCTCTGCCTGTCCCAAAAGTTGTGCCACACAGAGTGTGACCAGGACATTTATCCTTTTTTGATGCAAAATCCCTTCTGTATTGTTTCAGTCTTGTTTACAGAGAAGTAACAGGCAAGGACTTAAAGACCAGAATAGTAAAAATTACAGTGAGAAGAAATTTTTCCTCTTGGGATCCTGTACTTTTTCAGTGCTGCATTTGTAGCAGAAAAACATCTTAGTTAAAAAAAAAATTACAAACCACCCTTTGGGGCATTGTTCTGCTGTGGCTGTAGTCCTTCCTGTCGGGACATGTCCAGAAACTGATGCTGGAAGATGCTACTTCGACAGTCGAGTAATCTCTGCTGTCCTTCAAATGGGGTAACTTGTCTCCAGAGACCACTGAGACAATATCAATCAAAGCTAACTAGTTTGGTGACATTTTAGATAGATGTTTCTTAACTCTAGGGCTGTTCTAACACTAAGAAAGCAATACTCACCCTTGAACACTGTCTAATGTTTAGAGTAGAAATGAGTAGAGTAGAAAGTAGATAGGGAGAAAGTTAGAACGGACTGAACTTTTAATTTTTTTCTTCCTTGACATTCAATCCTTCCATATTCATCTAAGACACTGAGAATATTTATCTTTTGACATTTTTTTTTATTTTACTAAGCCTACAAAAGCTATGGTTTTTCTCTTGGGATTACATTTCTTATCAAGAGGGAGAGGACATTGACATATTTACCTTGGCTTATAAGAGAGGTGGGGTTTCGAGTGAGATGGGGAAGCTGACAGGATACATAAAAGCAATCTGATTGTGACAGGTAGAATGTGGGTTGTATTGGTGAGAACTGAACTGCTACTCAGATGTTGTCCTACTATATGATTTTTGGCTTCTACACTCATTGCCCGACTACCAGTTCCTTGGTGGTGCCAAGTTCTGACTGTTGCTTTTGAATGTCAGGTTGATGCCTTACTAGGTTGCTTTCACTGGCTCTTCTGATCTAGATAAGGCCTCAATTGCTGCCTAGATTGGGTAGATAGATTGGTCCTTGGATCAAATCTTGTGCTAATCCTGGGTTGTACTTCTATTTACAGAGAAGCTCCAGGAGCTGAAACACCTGAAGGCTGTGTGGAGAACATTGGAGGAAAACTCTAAGAGACATTGACCAAAGATATGTAAGAGCCCACATTACAGTATGTGGCCATGACAGGCAACATCATTACATGGTTCGGAAACAGCACCATACAGACAGGTAAGCTCTACAGAGGGTGATGCACATAGCACAGCACATCATCCGCATCAAACTTCCTGAACTGCACACCATCTACAACAGATAATGCCAAACTACAGCCAGGAAAATAATGAAGGACCCCAGCCACCCCAGCAACAGACTGTTCACCATGATGCGGTCAGGATAGCACTTCCTGAAAGCCAACACAGAGAGACTAAGGAGGAGCTACTTCCCACAGGCAATACAGACCCTAAACCAAACCACAACAACCCAGGACTATAAAGTATTTCTAATCTACCTCTCTCAACCACTCCCTAACTTATTCTCCCTCCCTGTCTATACTGGTCTCTTGCCCTACTACCTATGGTCACGAGTGGTTGCATACACATTTCACTGCATTTTGTACTATGTATATCTGTGCATGTGATGAATAAAATTTGATTTGATTTGATTTGAGACTCAGATACAACCTTCAGGTGTTCCATCCAAACAAGTGAGGAATGTTGAGGAACCTTTGGAATCTCTAGTTATAGAGACAATTGTGACTGTGTCTCTTTATTATATCATCCATATGTCTAAGGGAGGACAGAAACTCACTTACTTAATGAGAAACTCCTTATTACTCTTCATGTGTTGGGCAGAAGATGGGAGGGTAGATCTAAGTTCTTAAATGTGCACTCTCTCTTTGTGAAGAAGCTTAGATGCTGTGTTTTATTTTTATTGTCTCATTTCTTTTGTAAGCCCTTTCTGGAGTGTGTATGTGTTTGTGGGTAAGGGAGAAACAGGTTGAAGGAAGAGTAGGAGCAAGCTGAATTTATTCAGCGAAAAATGTTAGCAGGGAACATGGAAAGGAGATCACTCTGAAGAAAAAAGAAGAGCAGGCCAAAATCCACTGCTTGCCTACAGTTTCTCCTAAAGCAGTTTTGTTTCATTCAGGCACTTTATCATAAAACAGACAAGCAAATAGACCACCTCCTAGCCAAGCTGATGGAAAAGATCTGAAGGCATCGTTTGAGCTGCAAATGGTAGGGATGAGATATCTTGCTATGCAGCCTGAATACACTGTCTATCCCAAGTGTCACTATAGCACTATATAAATTTTGTAGAAAGGTCAATGTTGGATACATGGCAGTTCATGCTCCAGGATTATAGTTTGTATCTGCTTAAACAAGATTTCATTAAATTGTAATTTATGTTTTGGGACTCTGTTTTTATCTTTAGAAGTTTTTTTCTTTCTTTCTTTCAGACTTTGTACTTTCTGTGTAATCCCATCTGAATGGTATTTTAATTTTGACGTTGCCCAGGGATTTAAGAAGTTTGCCTCTTACAGATATGTACTGTGGGAATGATTGCAATAAAAGTGTTTGGGCTTCTTGTACATCATTTCTACATAACCTTCAACATGATAAATGAGGATTTGAGGAGCATTAGTAATGTACAGGGAATGGAATCTATTTCCTGACTCTACAATTGTAATTAGGTCCTGATAGAGTAGTCTGTAACAAATTAGCTAGAAAGTTGCTTGTTTCCCTCCTCCCTCCCCTGCTCTTTTGAAAAAGCATGTCTATAAAATAAATAGTTGTAAATGGTCGATACAAAACATAAAATCAGAAATGCCAATGAAGAAATTATATAATCTATGTCAGAAGAGGTATCACTCTGGGATGCCACCACAGTCACTCAGGCAGTGAGGAAAGGAATTCTGATTCCCAGCCATGGTGCCCATTCTTCTGTTAGTAAATTTGTATCCATGTGTTGTTGTTTGTGTGTGTGTGTGTGTGTGTGTGTGTGTGTGTGTGTGTGTGTGTGTTCCTATAAACACCAGCCTCTTTATTTAGAATAGTATGAGAAAGGTTGATTCTGCTGTCATCTGAAGTCTTACTTCCATGAATATACTGAGAGGGAACAGTATATAATTGACTGCCTCACATTTTCAGCAATTTAAGGTAAGCAAGCCTTCAAAGACATTTGGCCTTTTTGACTGTAGCTGAAAATGCTGCTCATTATGTAAATATTATACAGTTAGGGAACAGCTTTCAGTGGTTCCTTTCTAGAAAGATTCCCCAGGGGAGCTAGCCCTGCAACTTTTTTATTAAAAGGTAAGGTCTTCCTTATTAAAAGGTAGATTCAGAATAAACAAATACACAGGTGTCTGCAGTGGGCCAAGCAGGCAAGTTGCAAAACAGGTCACAACATTGCAATGCAAATCCCACCCTTCATGTACTTGCAATGTAACATCATGATGTAAGTATGAAAGAGCACAGCTTCTAAAATGTTTCTCCATTTTAGATAGAGAAAATAAATCCAATATTTCCTGCAACAAGATTACATATTTATGTATATGACAAATTATATATTGTCCACTCCTGAGAATTTAGGTAGTTGAACTCATAATGAAGGAGAGCAATCCCAACATTCAAAAAAAAACACACACACACAATAAAGTAGATAAAACCTGTTCTACAGATCATATTATGGAAAGGCAGTTTAGAACCATCACTAATGCTTAAACTTAAGAGAATACAACAGTTTTACAAGATTTAGTAATTCTAGTTAACAGAACTAGACTGGAGCCAGATGGTTTACCTAGAAACAGTACTTATGTTTTGCCAGGTTTTAGCTTAAATATGTTTTGTTATCATACATTCAGTCCTTCACAATTTCCAGACCCAAGTAAGGACCTTCATCTTAGTCTGGGATAGAAGATAAATGGATGGATGGATGGATGGATGGATGGATGGATGGATGGATGGATGGATGGACAGAACCTAGGTAGATGATGATGATGATGATAAATAGATGGATGGATGGATAGGTAGGTAGTTAGATAGATAGA
>JANHFJ010000844.1:5977-17511 GCA_032468195.1 Cerberus rynchops | reverse complement strand
CACACATCTGGACTGAGGCAGAGACTGAGCAGAAAAACAAGGAATGCCAAAGAAAATGTGTTAGGACTCTCCATCCAGGGGAAATGGAGGTGGGGGAGAAATGGACATTGACAAGTAGATTCTGGGCTTTACTTAGATAAATATGAAATCTCTGACTCCTTCCAGACAGGTGTAGGAGATACAGCTATGGTCAGATTGTTAGTTTAGTTCCTGCCTTTCGTTTTTGACATCTAACATTGCAGTGAAGGACTTTTCTTCTTAGTAAAAACTGGCAGGATAGAATTGAGAGATTTAAGTATTGAGTTACAACCAGTCAGTTTCTCCTCATGGCCCTATTAACACACATTCCTCCATTCCTCATATAGCCATGATTTTAAAGTATGAGAATCTACTTGAGTATAAACATTTTTGGAAAAGATTTATTAAACTTTTATTCTATCAGATTTCTTAAAGTAGAATAAAACCGTGAGGAAGAAAGAAACCTGTCACCAGTAGGATCTGTAAAGATTTCTTCAGAAATCTTTGCAAAGATTCTGTCAACCCTGAATCCATTTTGAGACTTCAGTGCTGCCACACTGGAACTGAGTGATATGGAGGGTGGGTGGTGGGTGGGAGGAGTATAGATAGCTGGGGTTTTGTAGCCAAAACATTTCCACAGTTGCTTGGAGAGAGACAGAGCGAAGACACCTAGCAACCGGAAGACACCTTGGTTGGACCATGTGACTGATTGTTTGGGGAAAGGGACAAACTTTTAAGTAGGTGAAAACCACTGGAATATTCAGAGTCGGTTTTCACCAGCCTGTGCCAATATCATATATCCAATAAAAGGAATATTCTTATTTGAAGAATCTGCCTGCCTCGGAAATTTGATTGCCATGGCTGTATTATTTGGAACCCGGACAGGTGCTTCCCTTTGAAAGTGGTTCAAAACAGTCCCTCAGTTAAGATACAAATGAAAAAATTCCTGACTGATTAGGGCTGTCAACTTTAAAGCAGATGTTATTTGTTGATCTGTATATTTATTAGTCATAGGGCTCCCATGCTGCTGAAATAAGACTGGAAATGTCTGCCTGGTTTCTGGAAGTGTAAACAGATTAGATAGAGCTGAGATCATAAGAATGTGTCCCTCAAAAAGATTAAGTCACAAATATTTTCCTGAAGCACATGGGATATCAGTGGGAGTCCTGAGTAAAAGGAGGTATTTTTAAGGCCGGCTAAGTGTTGAACACAAGATCCTTTCTGTTGAAGAACTACAATTAGGAGACACCAACCAGTATGGAAAGACAGACCAGCTTTTATTATTACTTAGGTCTGGAGCCTCCTTTTTGCCCAGACAGACTTAAGGTAGTTAAGGATGGAGACAAATATTTGCATTCAAGGGGTTTTCAGAGGAAGTGCTATCTTACAGGCCAAAGGCCAGATCTAAGTAGAATTTCCTTTCAAATACTCCCTCATTACTTCCAATACGAGAAAGGGCTTTTCTTTGGATCAAACCCTTGCTTCAGCATTTTAGCTGTCTGGATCAGGGCACATCAGCCCTTGTAATTTCATGTGAACTGAAAGCCTTGGAGCTCCTTCCTAGGAGCAGAAGGCCCATTGCTCTATCCTGGGGGGGAGGGGAAGGGTTGGATGAGAGACTTGGATAATTCTGACTATGTCTGGTCTGTTGATGTTGGTGTTTGCCTTTAAAGCGCTCCACGGCTTGGGACCCAGGTACTTACGGGACTGCCTGTTGCCACCGTCAGCCTCCAGCCGACCAGTGCGCTCCCATAGGGTTGGCCTCCTGGGGGTTCCATCGTCAGGACGGTGTCGTCTGACAGCCCCGAGGGTATGGGCCTTCTCTATGGCAGCACCCTCCCTGTGGAATGAACTCCCTCCAGAGATTCACACTATTACGGATCTCCTGTGTTTCCAATGTGCCCTGAAGACCCATTTATTTCAACAGGCCGGCCTGGCCTGGTACCTTGGGGTTTAATTTAAATTTAATTTTATTTTAATTGAATTTTAAACTAAATTTTTAACTGTCATATTGTTTGATTTTTAACTGATTTTAATAGAAATCTAAATTTAATGATGTTTAATTGACAGCCATTATTTAATTATTTTAAATAGGTTTTAATTGTTATTTGTACTTTGTTTTTACTGGCTGTACACTGCCCCAAGTCCCTAGGGAGAGGGGGCGGTATATAAATCAAATAAACTATAACTATAAACTATAACTATCCCAGACCACGAATTTGCCCTTTTAGAGAATAATTTCCCCAAGCAGGACAAGATGAAGCTTCTTTCCAATGGAACCCAAAGGACGTCTGTCCAATCATGAATTCAAGCCCTGGTCAACAGAATTGCCTTCTTCTTTGCTATTTGCATACAGAGAATGAACAAACCTGAGACTAGCCTTTGTGGGTTTCTCACCAGTTTGATGAAGATACTAAACTGTAGATGGGTCACAAAATGGAACAATGCTGAAGCCTTCCAAGCAGTCTAAGAAGACCATCAGGTTTCTACTCCCTAGATTCAATTCTCGGTGAAGGTCAACCACCTTGGGGACTAGGCTTAGCTCACTTGAAATGGGTCCACAGGCTTTGGGAAACTGAGAAAGGGCACAAAAATTTCACTCACCTTGTTGAGTAACTTTAGCTGCAAAAGAGCTTTTTGCTTGATAATAAGTCTCTGTCTTTCAAAAGTCCCCAGAATCTGATCCCTGGGATCCTCCTTGGGGAGAACCAACAAGCCTGCAATGCCCAGATCACCTACTACATCTCCATTTTGATCCAAGTACAGTTTCAAGTCGGAAATATTGCAAAACTCATTCTTTGCCAGAAAGGGATGAAACTAGAATGGGAACATCCAGGAATTTTAAAAGTAGAAAAAAATCGTTTCTTAACCCACATTTGAATCTTTCTTCTACGAATGTCTGACTTGCAAATATGCTTATTTAGGACAACATGTATTAACACTATTTTCATAAGAGATTGAAAAGGGTTGAAAAATATTTGTCTATCCTCTACTGATTAAATGTATATTGAAAAAATATAATTAACACAATTGGCCAGTGATAGGAAACATTCTAGACCAGTTAACAAATACATTGAACAGCAGAAAAAAAGAGATCATTTAGTAACTTGAAAAGAACAGGTGGATTTGCCAAGAAGAAAGTTGTCAGGCTAATCTTCTCTCTGGTAGACCAGAAGAGAAATGTGAGCTAATTCTACTTTATGGTAATGCTACATTTGTTAGGAATAATAGTCACCTAACAGTTGGGTTGGAAATATATAAACCAAGATTTCAATGTAGTACTGTATTTTTAAGAGAATGCAATTGGCTGGTGTTTCCTTCAACAGCCAGAAGATAGAGCCAGAATTTTCCCTTATTCTTCTTTGGATTTGCCCTGTATTTTTTCTGCTTGAATTGCTGTGAAGTTTGCAATTGTTAACTGTTACTGAACTTTGGGATTATTCCTCGACTGATTATATTGATTACTATCCATTTTAACCATGTATGACTTGGATTGTTTGATGGTCTTTGTTTATCTTTTTCTACTGGAAGTAAAACCTACTTTTTACTATATGGTGTATCGGTATGCTGGTTGTGTGTTATTCAACACCGCTCTCACCACGTGTCCCTGAGTGCACTCGTTCTCCTAACGGGGATCAATCCTAACAACATTAACAGAATGTTGTAAGTCTGAAAGTACAAACCTCCCATCAACTCTTTTTCAACCTGAAAGTTAGGAAGGTATTTTCTGATTTTCACTCTCTCCTGTTGTGGCGGTGCAGGATTCCCCCCTCTGATCTGATCCTTCCCTGGGAGCATCTCTTCCCTCCATCTCAAAAGTTGGTCTCAGGTATCACTATGCTTCCTAAATAGATTATGGCAATGCTGGTGACATAACTGGATTGCAGTAAAGTACTAAAACACTTTTTTATACAATTAGAAATCTAGGTAAGTCAGGGGTAGATGATATGATAATTAAGTGGATAAAAACCGTCATAAAACTGTAAAATAATTTTAGCTCTTTTTAATATTTCTCATAAAAATGAATAATAATTTGTCCTTGATGATCAATTTTTATTCATTGTGTCATTAATACAGAAGACTTGATAAATCTCTGTGGTGCAAGATTTGATGCAATGTGTGTAACAATTCTCAGGCAAAGCTAATTTGATGTGATTTAAACAATATCATGTTTCTAGAGAAACATTTCTGATTTCCTCATAGAGAGGAGGGATGAGTAAAAAGCAGTAGAAAAACAGCTGAGTTTTAGGATTTGATAAACTATGGTATGTCATATAAGAAGCTTTAATGATGCACTAGAAGAAGGATGAAGGATATCAAACTTAATAAGTGTACTTGGGAACATGATCTCAAAATAGAAGTTGTTTGCAAACTGAATATGAGTCGGCAGGGTGAGGCTCATGGAAAAAAGGCAAATGCATCCATAAGAATCTCAGGAACTGGTTTGGGGAGATCCCTACTCAAGGACCAGGTCCCCCTTGCAGGCACCCCACTTGGAGAACCCCTTGCACAAAATCTGGATCAGACAACGAAGCCAGGATGAGCTCAGAGGAGCTGCTCTTAGCCTCGAGGAAAGACAACAAGGGGAAAAGCCATGCTGCTCTACAGGAATGGAAAATAATGAGTTTGGGAGCAGCTTCTTGAACTTACAAAATCTCCCAGTTGGAAAGGAAGAATACAGCCCTGTTCCAATAACTGAAAGAAGTTAGACAGAAACTTGAGATCTTTTCGTAGTTATTCAGAGTGTCAAACATGGTAACATGAACTCAGTGACAAGATAAAGAGATTCTGGCTGAATGAGAGAGAAAAAAAATCCCAAAATGAGGAGCCCTTTTAGAGGTGTACCAGTCAATCAGAGAAGTTCAATCTCCTCGTCTCTGAGTGTCTTCATGCAAAGACCCACCAGCCATCAGTCAGAAAAGCCTTCACTGGGATTCCTGCAGGGAAGAGGGGTTGGGCTAGATGGTCTCCTTCAAATTTATAAAGGTAAAATCCTATGATACTAATAACAAATCAATTTCATATAGGAATTTATTTAAAAATGCATACAACCTTTTAAAATTAGTAGTATTTAATCTAAAAATGTATTTGTCATGGTATCTACTCTTTGGAACATTATCCCCTGAGCCATTTGATTGCCCAAATCCCTTGGCCTTTTGTAGCATAGGTAGGTAGAGATGGTTCCCCTCTTTCTCCTTTGGATTCCTTCTCCAAACAAACTAAGATTAATGGATCCATATTGGGACCCCATACCTGCCAAGGCTGCAGCCTTGGAGACCCCAACCTCCCTTCGGTCTCCTTCCTTCTCCTGCTCAATCTGGAGGAATAGGCAGCATTCAAGGCCTGGGCCAGAGTCTCAAAGATACTGTACTCTCTATGGCAATTTGTGATCTGGAACCTGTTCCTTTTCTCCTGGATCTCCAGTAGGGCCTTCTGGGTGCATCTTCTGCGGCCTTTGACAGAAAAGACATTCTTTGAAAGAGAACAGAAGAAATACAGATCTTGAAACTCATCTTCCACGAAGAAATGGGGCTCAAAGGCGTCATCTTTTGGGCCTTTTTTCCCCAAAAAACCAGAGTTCCAAATACTATGGATATATTTCAGATATCTGTTATTTTTCATATGATACATTTTAAAGTTTGTGAGGATCCAGACTTTCCCTTCAATGGGTCCTGGCAAATGCATAAATGTTAAATGGAAAGGAAGGATTCTGTCAAAAATGGAACCATTTTCTATGAAGTGGACAAAGACATTGACTTGTCTCCACCTAGAGAGGTCATCTGTGAGGGTTGCTGTATGTCCAGTTGTTGAGAACAGTTGCGATATAACCACACAAATTCCCTTCCTGACAAGCATAGGAGGGAAAGTCCTCATGAAATTCTCTCCCTTCTCTGTATCTGAAACAAAGAGGCCAATCAAGGTCCATCTGAAATGGAGGAGCAGTTGGACGATTGCTGGGTACTGGAATCCTTCTTTGGGGACTGTCCGATGGAAAAAGGGGGATTTCCTTTTATCACTCAGAGTCTCTGAAGCAATACTATCTTTGATCTGAAAGAGCAAGAAAGAATGCTGTCTTATGTTTGAGGTCAGATCAAGTCCAAGATATTAAGTTTTACTAATCCAACCTGGTTCTCATGAACAGATGAAAATATTGTAATTTATTGTTGATTAGCCATTAAGTCATATCATGATGCATAATATAGAACTTTATGTTCTATAACGTATGTTCTATTTATAAATCCAGAATTCAAGAAAAATTACATAAAAAAGAATAATAATAAGGAATGCAAATCATTTCTGTATCACCCCTACAATGAATCACAATCAGACTCACATATCCAGAACTCAACTGAACAAAACTCTTGTTTTGTTCAAATAAAGGGCCATATTATATGCCTTTTTGATCTAAAAGAGCAGTGAAGAATGCTGTGTTATGAAATGGGTCAGATATTAGATATTAACAAATTCAACTTCATTCTGATGAACATATTAGAATAGTTTATTGATTAGCCTTTGTTTAAAATAGTAAAAACAGAAAATGGAATACAAGAAACCAAGTAACAAAAAAAATCGCAAATATTATTTCTTTGTCACCCCTACAATGTATCCTTAATTACATTGTAAGGGGCAATAAAAATAACTCATACAGGCAAATGCTGATGTGTTTTGTTCCAATAAAGGGTCATGTTATGTTATTTTTAAGGATTGTTACATCTTTCGGTACTTCCACATCCCAGATTCTTTGTGCAACCCTCTTTTTAGCTTCTTCTGCATTCTACAAGAGATAGGGAGACCACAGCTCCTAATCTGTCAGTTGTACAAGCCAAGATTGGACTTTAATTGAAATTTGAACATGAACATAACAGGATGAAACAGAGTTGACATGTTCACTAATATGGTGGAAAGCAGATCATGAATTCTATAGAGAAGACATGATTGTATCTATTGCTCACCCATCACCACCCCACTCAGTTGTCCAGAGAGAGAAAAACACACACAAACCTGTGGGACTTTGTAGATGTCTCCTAATGTTGACATCTGGATGGAGATTTCCCTGTCAGCTCCATCAAGAAGAGCCAGAAGGTTCTCTTTCCTTCCACAGCCGTAGTTGGGGACATTGGCTTCTCCAGTGGAGAGAATGTCCAACAAGGCATCTGAAGTGCGTAAAGGGCTCACATAGTTGTCATGGATGTTGTAGCCCAATGTGAGGTTGTGCAGGAGTTGGCGATTCTTGTTCACCACTTGAATATTGAAAACAAAACTTAGGGCTTTTTCCAAACCAAAAGAAAGCTTTCTGTAAAAAAATGTTCATGTTATTAGCAGCAACAATAAAAATAAATACTTTTTTTAAAAATTGAATCCTCTTTGTCTCCCCCAAACTATTGAATCTTAGCCAATATTGATTCAAAGCAAATGTTTACAAATATGGAAATGAGCTGGGCCAAGGCAACTGCAACTGTTTCAATCACTATTTTAAATGAAAGTCAACGTTCAATTGATAAACTCAGGATTGAACTGGGAGAGGAAAATGATGTTAAGTTCTTTTCAGGTTTTGGATTTGGGTCTCTTCCATAAAATCGGACAAAAAAAGAGAAGCCATGGGAATCAAAATAATTCAGAAAACCAGGCAAGTCCTGCAATATAGAAGAAATTGGAATGAGAAGAAAAGGAGAGGGTTAGACCCGCAAATGGAGGGAATGCAACTCCATCATTCTGAATGACTTACGAAGGAGATAGAATAGAAGGAGCCATGGTGAAAGGCAACTTTATATCTGGTTCTTCTCTTTCTGTTGTGACTATACCGATGAGATGGTCTCCTGGCCTGTAGTAGCTCCATGGTTGCTTTCCATCCTGGTGCTCCAAACTCAGCAGGCATTTCATTCCAGGCTTCCCAGAGACTGGCTGGGACATCAATAGTATCAGAAGCAGAAGCAGGAGGTCCATAATTCATAGGGCTGAATCAATCCCTTTCCTCTTTCTAAACACAAACAAGATTGACAAGAATTCAAAGCACTCTTGCAAGATGGAAACACCAGAGGCTTTCCCAATCTAGAGAAACATTGAGCTTCATCTGGAAAGGAGAGAAACATCCATTCAAGAGCACAGCCCCTGCTTGTCCCAAAACCTGACCTCAGAAATTTATCCTTTTCTGATACAAGATCTTTTTCATATGGCTTCAATCTGATGACTCTGTCAGAGGCATGTAGATCCCAAATGCTCAAATGGTCATAATTACAGTGAGAAGCAGCTTCTCCTCTTGGGATCCTGAACTTCTTTGGGTTTTCACATGCCAAGGAGTTTGGAGAAAAGCATGTTAGTGAAAAATCACCGTTACACCCTTGGGGGCTCTGTTCTGTTGTGGTTGTGGTCCTTCATGTCTATCCAGAATATCTATCTGTCTATCCTGTCTATCATGTCTATCCAGCATATCCAGAAAGTGATGCTTCAGAATGTTTTTCTGTCAGGGCAACATGGTCTACCCAAACGGCGCATCCTGCTTCTGCTTTCACCTTTCAGCCCCAATCGTCACAAGCAGTAGCTTTTGCAACAAACTATTTTGTGCTAAGTTTATATTTACCGACAAAGAAATAAAGGGAGACTAATATAGATCTATTTCAAGCTAAATAGATGAATGAATGAATGAATGAATGAATGAATGAATGAATGAATGAATGAATGAATGAATGAATGAATGAATGAGCAAAGCTGGATCCAGACTGTGCTGAAGTTATAGTCATTCCCAGCAGTAAGACTTGTTGGATTCAATAAAGTACAAGTCTATTTGGAGTAGACATGATGAAGGACTCAGCTGTTAATTAGCTTACCATATATTCCTTTGAGATCAGTGGCGCAAATTAGTTGTGTCGAGCCCTATTGATTTTAACCAGAACAAATACAGTTAACTAAGTTAGGCTCCAGGCTATGGTGTTGAGCCAGCATCGCTAACTAGGACTTTAAAGATTCACGCTTTCCAATTACGCTTCAATTAGGGATGGAAACTTCTGTTCTCTTTTGATTTAGTTTCTTTAAGCTGTTTCATCCCTTCCTCTGAAAATTACTATTTTACAGAATTTAACCACTGAGTAATGAATCAGTGCCAATGTACAGATCTTCTGCTATATTTATTTAAAATGTTCAAAGGTCTTGTGGCAGGAGAAAACAGCACGAGAAAGCCAAAATTAATGAACTACACTACGGTCTTATTAATATCACACAGATCAAGCACTCGAGAGGTCTAAACAGGTCTTGAGGTGGACAGAAGTAAAAGTGACACAGAAGAGGACTCTCATTCCATTTTGAAAACCATCTTCCCCAATCCTTTTACTCTGGGACTGCGTTAGAGTATAAATTCCAGTGCTCAAGAAGAAGCTAGAATATGTAGGCACATTTCTTTCACATTTCTCAGATCTCATACATACAAACATACATACATATGTGTGAGAAGGGGTACAGGCCCTCCCCAAATTCTGTTTACTAGAAATTAAAAAGAAAAGGTATGGTCCCACAAATCACGACCCCTGTCTTAGATTGAATTCAATCCCAGGGACAAAAAAAAAATGCCGTCTTTTTCTTCTTGAAAGTATAGAATGAGTAGCAATAGCATTGGCACTTAGACTTATATACCACTTCATAATGTTTTACACAGCCCTCTCTAAGCAGTTTACAGAGTCAGTTTACAGATCTTGCTCCCAACAATCCAGGTCCTCATTTTTCTGTCCTCAGAAGGACGGGAAGCTGAGTCAACCTTGAGCCGGTCCAGATTGAACTGCTGACAGTCAGCAGAGTTATCCTGCTATCCTGCATTCTAACCACCACGGTGTAACTTTTTCCGCCACTAAAAGCATAAAACGAATGATTATTTTTCCTCCACTGACATTGCAGGATGCATTGGGTCGCTAAGAGGACCTCTGGCAGAGTGAAAAAATGAGTGGAAAGAAAATTTCTTTCTTTCTTTCTTTTGCTTCCCATTTCCCCTTCCATGCTACAGGCTTCAGGTAAAGGGCAGGTGACATTGGCTAGAGGCCTGAGCTAATCTCATCCGTAGAGGAAAGAGCTGAAATTGCAGCTACCGGTATGTGAGTGAGGCTGCAGGCTACCCTCTCTAATTGACCACAGTAATACAGCAAATATAGGCATAGATCTTAACAGAGTGCGCATAGCAGGAAGAGGCAGGACTATAAATAAAACGCAGGCTTTCCAGAATCATTTGCAACCACGGGGAAACCTTGCTAGCCCAGCATGGGGTTGTTAGGGTGAAATCAGAAGATTTTTACAAATCCCAGGACAGCTGATTGCCCCCAGAGGCAGCAACCCTCAAAGAAAAGAAGGGCCTTGTTTAAACCAGCCAGCCAGCTGGCACTGTTCCTATAGAGACTGGATTCTCCCCTGGACAATAGGGCAGCCAGGAGGAATGAGACAGTAAACACATGGCTGACTTGCATAACAATACTTGGCTAAAAGTAGCCTTTCCTCCCCTCCTCCAAGCTACGCTTAAGTTTCAAAATATAATCTTGCTTTAATGGAGGTGGAGGTGGCGATCTGAGCAATGCATTAGAAACAGCCTACGCGCTAACCAAGTGTGGAGGGGGGGGAGAGAGAAATATCTTGGCATATTTGGCTGGATTGTCAGTACACTGTCAGTACATTATGTGCTTCTGAGAAACGCACAAACCTCTATCTTTGCACGTAAGGCAACACTGGGGAATAAAGACAGCGTAGAAGTAATACTTGGAGTGGGGGTTATTTCAGTGCCACATCTCCTGCAATTGTTTCTGCTCTTGCCTTGCAGTCCTTCGTGTGAGATTTATTTCCCGGTGTTTCAGAGGTGGGAAGAAAAGCAGATGTATATATTTTTAATGAGAAAAGCCCGTGAAACTTTTACTGTACTGTACTGTACTCCAGAGGAGTAGCAAGCAGATGAATTACACAAAGCTGCTTACTTAAGCTGCCTTCCTCCAGTCAATATGCCACAAACAGGCAGAAATTGGAATCAGCTAACTCGCCACAGCCAACTCACTGCAGGATAAACCCGCCACAGGACAATTCAACAAATACAAAAGTTAAATTAATTTCAGTGGAACCATGGGTAGTGGTGATGATGATGATGATGATAATGATAATGATGAAACTCAATCCAGAACTACAAGAATTGCAATAATTTTGACAAAAACATGGTCACCAATAATAAAAGTAACTGAATGAAACAATTAATACAATGTTGAATTGTCTCACGGATGAGCTGTCCCAGGGGCTAGTTGGCCATGGCAAGTTGTCCACAGCAGGTTGGCCATAGTGAGTTGGCCATGGCAAATTTGCCATAGCAAGGTGGCCACAACAAGATGGCTATGGCTAGTTGTTGAGTTCTATTGGAGTGTTGTATGAGCTCCTGTTAGGAATGCAGAACAAAACCCACATCTTCTAAGTCAAGACTAACTAAGCTCTAGTTCAGGGGTCGGGAACCTTGGCTCTTTCATGACTCATGGACTTCAACTCATGGACTTCAACTCCCAGAATTC
>JANHFJ010000843.1:0-11381 GCA_032468195.1 Cerberus rynchops | reverse complement strand
GCGCCAGGGTGGGCATGGCGAGCTCAACATCATCACTCGTGGCAGGGGCTCCTGTGGTGGCCTATGCCCTTTGCCAAGGAAAACGGGCTGTGTTCTGTTTTCGGCTGCGACAGCCTCCTGCAACCCTCTGTCAGCGAAAACAGAGCTCGGGAGGGCCACTGGCAGAGGCACCATGGGCCAGTCCTTCACTGTTTCTAGGGTGGCCCCCGCAGGCCAGATCTAAGCACCCTGCAGGTTGGATCCAGCCTGCTGGCTTTGAATTTGATACCCCTGGGCTAGACTATCTGACTTTCTATGTATGTACGAAGAACATCTCTTCCTTGTCTCTCCCTTGTAAGGATGCATATTCTATCTATGGAGGTAGTTTGCAGTACTGCAAGCATATCTGGCAAGCAAGCACATTCACAAGGGGGGAATACAAAAAGCAAATTTGAAAATGGTATGAGCCATCCCTTGAGAAATGAAACAGAAATCAGCTTAGCTGGTCTGTGGAAGTTAAGCAATATATCTAGTATATAGCAGGAAACAGGAATAATTTAATGATACTGGTTTCTTTTCTCTAAAAGTTTAAAGGATGATTTTGTAAGAGTACATACAATGTTTACTTATAAAAGTGTAACATATGGAGTGTAGAAAATGGGCTTTCAAATATTGTTACACAGGCATATATGGCACAATTGCTACTGACTCTATTGATTTGTGCAAGTGGCAATAAACATGTATTGTTTAATAACCTTCATATTCAACAGTACAAAGATTTCTATCCTGCAGTTTGTTAGTCCTTAGGTATGCTGCTCTTGCTGATTGCCATTAGTCCTGAAGATACTATTCAATAACTAAGAAAGAATTCCATATTATAAATAAGTCGACCAAACACTTAATGCAATTATTGAGCTCACAGAGCTGATAGTGTTAAAACTGTCCAATGATTATAGGTCAATGTACTTGATTCTGAATCTCTATCAGGAGCCAGAAAAAAAATCCAAAAACTGTTCATTTATTGTATTGTACAAGTTATCAGAAATATTGGAAATATTAAGTATGTAAGCAATCCAATGTAGTTTATACATTCTTGGCAAGAATAACCTAATTCAGTTATTTTACTAGTATATTGTCCCACTTCACTGGTTTAAACACTGTAATACCCATTATTTTTAATATAAATACAGTAATCAACTGCTTAAATCTAACTGAACAAGATTGGAATGAAAATCTCAAACATACATACCTCTCAACTTTTAAAGTTAAGATAATGCTGCTAATCTAATTAATCAGAGTCTTCTGGAGTGGGCAGCTATAATAAATTTAATGAAATAACTATCCTGACAGTTCAGATCTCTTTCTTCTACTGAGGATTTGGAACCTGCTTAATTCCCCATACAGACTCATGAAAACTCTCCAGAACTCTCTCAGGGACATTCTCTTAAACATGACAGGCTAATCTATCTTTATCCAAGTATCCACAGACTAATTCTGTGAGATTAGACTAAGATTAATTTCTGTAACTAAAAAACTGAATCAGTACTCTGCTTCTATAGCTTCATAATTTACTAACAGGTCTTTTACAATGTTTAGGTACTTAGAATGTATTGTAAAATCACTTGCAACCTTTAAATAAAAGCAGTGCATGGCACTAAATGGAATACTGTGAGACATACCGGTAATCCTCTTTGAAGTAAAACAATTACTGTCGTTTTATTCATCAGAATAGGCACAGCTTTAAGGCCATTCAGAAAGTCAAATTTCGTACTTCCTGGCCACCGAAATGGTCAGGAGGAAAAAAAAATAACCCATATTCTGAAAATATGGACAGTAAGCATAATCAGGGAGGCCGGTATAGATCTATTTCAAGCTTATTAGCTATGATCAGCCGGTCATACCCTTATGGGATTTGAACCTGGGTCGCCTGCATTGTAGGCAGATGTTTTAACCTCTAGACCACAGGCTCATCTCCCCTTCAGCAGTTCACACCAAGCAAGGTTTATGTGGGTTTTGTTTTTTGTGGAGATAAAATCCCATAAGGGTATGACCAAACACACACACACACACACACACACACACACACACACACACGATGGAAACATGTATGTATGTATTCATAGATTTTCATGGATGCCGGTATGTATGTAGGTATAGGTGTGTTCGGGTCTTTTCCAATGTAAGACTGATACTATCCAAGATACTATCAATCTTACACGGGAAAAAACCCGAACACACCTAGACCTACACACAACACACACACATATCGCAAATTCAGAAATAAAAAAGAGAATAACATAAATACAATATTAAATATTCTGCGGTACTGTTGTTTTTTTGGTGCATGGCTATTAGCCCTGCCAGGTAGTTCTGGGTTAGTGTGATTCATTAGCCCACCTTAGGTGAAGCATCTGTATGACTTCGACACATTTCTTTTTAAAAAAAACCTTATGCAGAGCCAACCCTAGAAATACCAAAGCTGTAAATTGAAGGGTTGGAATTGTTGGAAGAGTGAGGGGCACATCTCAGAACTTGCAATGGCTAATCATTTTACTGCATAAGAGCAGGGTTTCCCAAATTGTACCTCCTTTTGGGAAGTCCAGACAGAGTCTAGGGCAGTGGTGGTGAATCTTTTACTTACTGAGTGCCGAAAAGTATGCACTTTGTGAGTGCCATCTGTACCTACGTGCGGCTTTTCCAAATGTGCTGCATGTGCAACCGCACCATCTGCACATGCATGCAGCTTTTGCACGTGCAATGCATGCATGCTGCATGCAGGCACTCACGCTCATATGACAAATCACATGTGCATGTACAGGAGAGCTCCTAAGACCAGCTGGATTTTCTGCTGCAATCACACGCATGCACAGCGGAGGCCCAAAGACCAGCTGGGTCTTTGCAATCGTGCATGTGTGCATGTACAATCGCATGTGCATGCTCAGCTGGAGGTAAGTTGGCCGACAGCTTGTGTGCCCAGCAAGATGGCTTTGCATGCCATCTGTGGCACCCGTGCCATAGGTTCGCCATCACGGGTCTAGGGAAAGTGTGAAGAATCTTTTAGTTGTGCACTGTTAGAATAAATGTTGTAAACAGCCCAGACTCACTTGGGTGATCTAGATGGTGTAGAAATTTAAATAAATAAATCCAACTTTACCAAAGTTGCACAGGATTGTTTTCATCATTCATTTGTGTTCATTTGGGTATTTGGATTTTTAAGGGAGGTGTGTACATTAAGATTACATCAAAGGAAGTCTGACGGCAAAAAATTTAAGAACATCTAACATCATCAAGGTTCCATGAAGACAAAGAGTTCCATTGTGTTTTGTTGTCCCATGGTGCTCCTGCTCGATTGGACACAGTGGACATACTCTAAGTTCCACCATGTCATTTCATGGTACCCCGGAAGCAGGTCTTCTGTGTACTGTTCTGCACTCTAGCATAGCATTCATCCTGAGATTTCCATGGATCCCACCTTGAACATTCAAGAAAAGGCCCATTCCTCTTTAAACCTTTCCTCTTTCCCAAGCCATGCACTAACTTGAATTGTGGAGTTCTCAATCCTCTGTCTGAGGTGCAGATATGTTGGTTCTTCTATGTCAGCATTCATCTTTTAATAAGCTGCTGTGTTTTACTTGTTGTTAATGTTGTAATTTGAAATGTTAGCTATCCAGAGTTGTTATGGTGAAAGGGGTAGCTCTATGAAGTGAATTAAAATAGAAATGCAGAGACCTAGCTCTCTGAAGAAGTCTGTAGTTCTGGGGAAAGTGGCAAGAAAAAGTAAAACAAGACAGCTGGCATCAAAGTGGATGAATTCCATTATAGCAGCGATGGTTGCACCATAGCAAGACAGAGGACAGATCTCCTGGACAGATCTCCTGGAGAACATCTCTTCGTGTAGTCTCTGAGTTGATGCTGACTTGATGGCACATAATCAATCGGTAACAAAATTAAGCAGTAGTAGAACTATAAATGACTTAACAATTCCTGGGAATGAAATTATGACAACATCCTGGGAACATGTCAGAAAAAAAGATGTTGCTAGAATGTGTTTGTACAATAGGTACAGGTGGGAAGTGTCTAGTGACTAGAAGTGCCCTAAGGACTATCATACACCTAGAGTTAATAAAAATGCAGCAAATTAGTTGAGTGAATTGGATTGAGTTTGAACAATCAATTTAACTGCTCTATTGTTTTCTAAAACTGCAGATTGGGGTTTTTTTTCCAAGTGGTAGCATCAGATAGTTGATGCAAAGAAATGGGACAGCAAGATTTATAATGCTGCCTTTCCTATAGCAGAAAGTCTATTCATTTGAAAGGTGAAACTACTGTAAAAGTATACTGTATAGCTCTTTACTTTTTCTATCTCTATAGGATCTCTTAGTAAATAAACTTCATAAGGATACAAGTGTAAAAGATATTGTCTGTTCCTCTACTACCCCCTGCAGGTAAAGACACACACATCACTTATTTCATATGAATTTGCAAGTTCTATCAAGGTGAGAAAGACAGTTTTATTATTGTTGTTGTTTATTTACTTGTTTGTTTTGCGCTTTGAGCCAATAGCTGTTTTCTGTGGAATTTTTAAAAATAAACTAAAGGCTACAATCTTGAATGTAAATCCATTTGAAATAATATATCCATATTTATAACTGAAGAAAGAATGGTTTTGAGTTGCAATTTTTTTCAAGAATATGGTTTTGCTGCTTATTTTGAGGAAGATATGGGAAATTCATTCTCTACATGTCATTTGTAGTTTCATTAAACTAATTCCATATAAAGTAAGCCTACCATATCTGGGCTACAAAAATCAAAAGTAGAATTAAGATTTTTTTAAAAAATATTTTTGTTTGTTTATAAAATTTATAGGCTGCCAATCTACCTCAAGGTAACTTTGGGTGGTTTACAATTATAATATCCCATGATTATTATAAATTATAGTCGTATAATATTATAAAATCCTATAACTATTAGCAAGATCAGATCTTTAATATGGCAAACGTTCTACTCCTGGATCTAATTTAGCAGAAGCCAATCCATATTCTAGGATATTCCATGGTTATTTTAGCTGCCACTAAGCCTCCATATAGATTAGGATTAATTAAATGTCCCTAAATTAATCGGCTGATCTATTTATTTCACTACTTATTTAATCCATTGCTTTGTAAAATAGTGTATCTGTTCTAATATATATTCCAAGAGACTTTTAAAAAGTCTTGCAAGGTGAAAAGTACAAAGTTCAACACATCTTGAAACATTTGATCCCCTGTTCGGAAGGACAGTTCTAAGATACAAAACATCCTGCTGTGTCCAGTCTAAAATCATAAGTAATCTAACGTTCTGTGTTCCAGAATGGTACTGTGGAATCCCATACATGACAGAAAGTCTATTAATCTGTTTGCTCCCTATTAGCTAGCATTTAAGCTATTCTATAAGTGAACATTTGTGGAATTCCACAATGCATCATGTAACAAAGCAATTTTCCATCTTTACATGCATTCCAGCCATTTAAAAAAAATAAAATTTACAAATTTCAGCATCAGCATTTTTTCTTGGTTTAGCATATCTTTGGTTTTAGATATTTGAAGGGGGTTATTTGAGATATTAAATATATTAAATATAATATATATAAAAATATAATTTATAAATAATATAAATTTATTCATAATATATGAATAAATATATCATCTAGCCCAGAATAGTTTCCAAAAATGAGGGGTAGCATCTTTCAGGAAAATAATCTTGACTATGGTGATTGGATCCCAATCTCACAGTGGGCATAGATTTCCAATATAACAACCCATTCTAAACAATTTCAGGACATTTCTGTTATTTAGCACTTCAAGATGAGATTAATCATCACAGGGATATTTTTGTTTACAGCTTCACATGTTCCATAGATACTTTTTCCTGATATTCTATGGGATTGAAGCATGGGGCAGAAGACAAATAAGGAAATTCCCTGTTCCAGGGATATAATAAAGAACTCTGTTAGATGCTGTCAACATCATAATTCTTTGTGGATGTATTGTGAAAAGCTAAAGCAAAGGATGCTTCACTATGTTTAAGAATTTGCCTTTTGTGTGAGTGTATAGTTCTGTAGAGGATAGCTGCTCAAACACGAGATCAGCAGAGGTTGTTAGGAAAGAGATTGAAAATAAAACTTCCAATACTGTACTATCAGTATAAAAATCTAAGATGTATTCACATTTGGAATTCTTATCATTCTAACACATGCATATGTTGTGTAGACTTGGCAAAAAATGAAAGAGCTATTTATGCATAAGAAAAAGATGAATGATCAGCATATAAAATAATTAAGTAAAGGGAGCAGGTGTCTTTCTTAATATAACTTTGTAGTTAACCAATCAAACTGCAGAAAAAGTAGTTCAAAATAAATTCTTCAATACCAGCTGTGGGATTGCCATCACAAGATGGTACTATATGGCAACCATTGCTTTAGACTGTTTTAAAGGGGGATGAAGATGGTGATCAATGTCCATATTGCCGTAAGAATAACAGACTCTACATTTTAGGACCATAGCCGCCTTCTGCAGTTGTTTCCAGAACACTGTAAAACCAGATATCTATGGGAAAACCATAAGCAAGGCTATGTATGGAAAACTACAGCGGGCAGCAGTTTCCCCCCTTTCCTCTAGAGCAGGTGTCTCCAATCCCTGGGCCATGACTCACTAGTGGGCCTTGGCCTATTCGGAACCAGGCCCTGCGAGTGGTGGGCCGGCATTCATCCACACAGCTTAATTTGCAAGTCGAGATGCGCACATGTGCTGGCCTACTGATAGGTGGTAAGGACTTAAAAGTATGCATGGTAAATAACTAAAGACTAGAAAGTTTTGAGAGTCAGTTTGGTTGCATCAGGCTAAAAACTGGGACAGTTTGAGCTCTAGACCTGCCTTAGGACATAACCAGCTGTTGACCTTGAGCTAGTCATTTTCTCTCAGCCTGAGGAAGAAGGAAATGACAAACCACTTTGCAAGGACTAGTCCAGGCAGTCACCAGGAATCCAAACAAAACAAAGTAAAAACCATCTAACTTGAAGGAAGAAAAAAATAAATGTTTTAGTTTGGCTATATGTATGATTCCACCACAACCACCACCCTTATTATTGTACCTTGATTTTTTTCAATTGGGCTGTTTCAGCTTTCCGAGTGCAATCTTGTGAGTTCTTCATTATCACATAGGCCAATGGATTTTACTTTTGAATAAGCATGCATAAGATCAGCATTTAAGTTATACATAAATAGCTTATAGTCATTGGTGGATGTAAACTAGCATACATTTATTTATTTCAGTGGTCCTTTGCCAGATTTTATTGACAAGGCCAATAAATTCCAGGGTTTGGTAAATGAATCACTATAATGGAAAAAAAGAAGAATGGCTATAATGGAAAAAAAGAAGAATGGCTAGACAGGAGTTGCAGGTCAAGTATATTGTTGAATACGCTTTATTTACAAAACCAAAAGATTCATACACTGCAATCTATGTGGCAGTGTAGGGCTGGAATTAGGAAAAGATACACATGGGACAACAGGTATCAGCAGGGACTCGTTATCATTCAGAGCTGAGGTTCTGAAAGATGTGGACACCCTAAAAATAAGCAGTAGGCAATCCAGGCTGATGTTGCAACTATGGTTTTGTTCAGGCAAGAGAGAAGAATAGGGAAGACGAGCCAGTGATGTTTGACCATGCCACCATTGATGAATCTTCCTGCAGGGACCTTCCAGATCTTTACTTCCAGCGTCCTCCAACTTTGCCCTTGGCTCCAGCCTTCTTGCTGCTGTAATACAAATAGGATAAAAATGTGTCTTGCTGCTGCAATAGATGCCCTTACTTGTTCCTGATCTTGCCTTTTCAGCAACAAGCTTATAATTTCATGTCACTCTAACATTAAAGCAGATGATATACCAATGTGTTCTACTCTTGTCAGACCCATTTTGCTCATCTCTTAATCAAGGAATAGCCGCTGGCAATCTGTTCAGGTCTGGCTCTTGGAGCTAGCTAGATTGTCAAGATGACAGTCAACTTTTTTTTTAAAGTCAACAGTTGCCTGAGTTCTACTCAGATTTGTCAGAAATGTAATGTCCCATACTTTAATGGCAAAGCTATCTTTGAACTTTAGATGCAATTATAGTTGTGTATTAAAACTATTAAGTGGCATAATTTACATTTAGCCTCTGTCAACTTTTTCGTCTGAACATCCGCAAAGTGATTGCATTATCTCCTAAAGTCATCACCAAAAATCTAGAAGTTGCCCACATTTGACTTTAAACACTAATAAAAACCAGGTGCAGAGTGGGAAAATCCCTGGGCCATGACTGGGAAACACCATGCATTCAGAATTTCTGATAAAGCATGGTTCACAAAGCGTTATTTTTGACACAATATAGCTTCCTTTAAACTTCATCAAGATAGCTTCTTCTAAAGATAGATAGAAATACTCATGTTTAAATTATGCTACCCTTGACAAGATTTCAATTTGTTTCATTTTGCATGCAAAAGAAACAATATTGGAAACATGCAAAACTTACCTTCAGTCTGAGCTCAGTTATGCACTGTTAAGTTCTAAATAAGTACATTAGTTTAGTACAGAACACCACACTTGGCCCAGTAACAAACTGCAGTTGCAATGCTATTATTGGCATGCTATGTATTCTTAGATGGTACTATAAATTACACAACAAGCTAACTTGGATTAGTAGCTAGATGTTTGACGAACTGTAGTTTAGATTACTTGCTATTTGGACACTTCCAATATGAATTCTTCCATAGAACATGAGAGAGAACAGTAAAAGGAATATCTTTAAAGCTTACATAATAACAGTGGTGATTTTTCTCAGTAGTAGTTTCACATACGGGAACATGTCAGTGACGTCACAATTTGTACACATAACAAGCAAATACTTTACCTGTCATTTAACACAGGACTTTTTCTCCCCTAAAACAGCCTTTGGCTTCAGAGACAAATGGCTGTAAAGTATCTTTTGATGATAATAAACATTTGTGCTAGAAACTTATATTTATGTGCTTCTGTATCTTCCAGTAATGTCCGCAAATATCAATTATGAAAATACCTTATTGATTCAATTGGCAAAAATTTGATATACTTTCTTTCTGTTAGTTTCTTTTCCTTAAATTATTTCTTTGTAAGATTTTGTAGGCTGATCATTTCATGAAGCTCATAATCTTTAACAACCCTCTTAGAATTGTTGTGCAGACTATGGCCCACCACAAGCATGCTCAGTTCTTTTGTCTTCTAAAGAAAGGCACGTCATCCTAAATAACTTTCAGCACGCCCTATTGCCTTTAAAATAGGACAGATTTATCTGAACTGCCTCGAGTTCTGCAACAAGGATTATACTGTTTATGAATTAAAAAGGCCAAATAAGAGCTATCAATGAGCCCAAAGCACCATTCATTGAACGATGTACATAATACAGTACAAATAAGCAAAACATCTAGAATTATCTGCATTTTATAGAGCCAGGCATATCACTGCACTGGTTTTCCTTCTCTGTATGAGAAGAAAAGTTTTGAGAGTTCATTCCCTCCATACAGTAATTTCTTCTAGAACTATCCCCTCTCAGCTCTCGCTTTCATTTGATTATTGTTTCACGCTGCTGCTGCTTTTATGTCTAAAGCATTAGGTTTCTGACTTGAAACATGCAGGAATGAAACTATGGAACAAAACAAGCAGTAAATAATTTGAATTAGATGAAGGGAGATAAGATTATATGATGCATCAAAAGAACCATTGGGCACGCCATGCCACATGATGTCCATGTGGCAGTGGCAAATTTGAATATTAGTGTTATTAAATCCTGTTCCTTACAATCTCGGAAAGTATGCCAACAGAAAGACAAACACAAAGTATGCCAACACATATTGGCAGGTGAGCCTCACCAAGATTGTTGGGAAAAAAGAGGGTTATTTTGGGGGAAGATTATGATTCATTTCAGTTTCACCGAAGTATTTTTTAAAGGAAGGAAAAGAGTGGGCTTTAGCAACTGTGCTTTTCCACATTCGTTCCCTTCCAGTAAGAAATAGATGGAAGAAGACTGAAGTGACTACTGCAAACAGATGGATATTCCAGTCTTCAGACTGGAAAAGTAATTTGGGTACTCACTGTTTCTGGGCCTGATCAATCCGATTTCTGAAGGTGGTAATCTGCAAACAAATGTGACTACGTTTTTAAAAATGACCTGCTTTCCATCATGGAGAGAGGAATTTACCAGCTGTTTCACCGTGGTAAGATATGGGCAGGAGGTTTGTGAACTCAAGAGCAGTATGCACACAAATGAAGTCAAAACTGAAAGAATTTATTCAGCAAAACAGAGCAGAATTTTGACTGCAAAGCATAAATAGGCAGGAAATGTCTACAGACAAGGTGATAAGAGGAATGTAAAAAAAGACAAAATCTTACATCTCTTCAGTAACTGGGAACCTTCATCCTTATCAAAGGCAATTATGGATGTCCTCCAGATTTTTTTTCCAGCTAGTATATAGCACCTTTCCTATGCTGTCTATACATTTATTGTTCAAAGTACTTGTTTGTCATCTTTTATATTTTTACAAAATATAGGAAGTATAAATAACACATGGTTTAGTGATATACTTTATCAGTAATTTGAATTAAACTCAAACTTTTAAATAACTGGCAAGTATCATTAATCTATTTTTCCTTCTTGAGGTGTTGAATTAGGGAATACATATTCAGTTAAAGTTTATGTCTGCCTTTCTATATCAAGTTCCAGGTTTCTGAAAGCATGTATAATGTCCTATTGCAAACTCATCCTCCTAATTATGTGCATTTTTGTTTATACTTCTTGTCTAGTAGCTAGCAAACATTTGTGTGAGATCTATTTTGTGTGTGTGTATGTATACACACACACACACACACACACACATATAAAGGTAAAGTATAAATTCATTTTATAAGTCAGTTATTTGCACAGCCCTTGTTATCTTAGGACATCTTCCAAAACCCATTTCTTATATAGTGTGATCAAAACATGAAATCTAAGTACAACTATCTGTTCACCCTAAGATTGCATTTATTGTATAGCTGTGTGTGCATGTTCATGCTTCCATGTTTGTATGTTATTTTTCCAAGCTCACTCAATTTTGTTGGAGTTGGCTTTCTTTTAACACTTTCTTGATATTGTTCATTTGAGTTTGGTTTCTTATTTTTTCCAAAACAAAGGAGAAAAACTAAAAAAAGCCCTTACTTTTTGAAAACGAATGAGAGTTTGAAAACATTGATTTTAGATTAGCCATAATAAAAACAATTGTTGCTGAAATATATATATCTATATACATGCAGGTCTGGGTCTATTCGGGTCTTTTCCCGTGTAAGTTTCAGAGTCTTTTTGCAACGTTTCGGCGAG
>JANHFJ010000840.1:19178-33285 GCA_032468195.1 Cerberus rynchops | reverse complement strand
CTGTGGGCATCTGGCTGTGGGGACAAGCCTACCCAACCACGGTCTGGGTAGAACCTGAAGAAAAATACAGGCTGAGGTTACTCATTGCATACTCCACCATTCTCATCACATCTGAGAGAAGAAAAAATCTTTATTTTTGGATGATTTTTTAAAAGGAAAAAAAGGTTGGGGGGAGGGTGGAGGGGAAGAACCCCCCCGCAGGATTCCCCCCTTCATGCGCATGCCCTTCCTGATATGGGTAGCAGGGGCCCCTCTAGCAGGGATCCCTTGTCCCTGTTCTGAATGGGGGGAAACCCCATATAGGTGTGGGTGAGGGGGGGCACGTGAACTGTCTGTGAAATGTTTCTTGCTTTTGAAAAGATTGCTCACATGAAGATGCATTATTCTATTATTTTCTGATATGGCTTGATGTCTTGCCTCATATCTTCCATGCATTGGCCATAGGTGTCTACCATTCATAGAGCACCCCCCCCCCCAAGGTATTTTGTTTATGAACAGTATATAGTATCAATTCGATTATGATTCATGGATAAACATGATTTTACATGGTATAACTTTTTTTGTTTTTTAAATCCTAGTAAGTATAGAAACATTATTTTGAGACTTAAATTCCGTCAGAATTTTTTCTTGCCATACAATTTCACCCCAACCTTTCAGTAATACTGTGACTTACTATCAACTTTTCTAGAAGGACTGTAACAATAAAGGTACAGCCTTGGACAAGAGGAAAATTGTCACCTTCTTCTTGTCTAAATTCAGATTTCAAGCTCAATGTGCAGAAAGTTGTAGGATATAGTTCTCATAGGTTCAGTAGACAACAGCCTGAAACCAGACTACTACATTACATAAGGGGGTAGATTGAAAACATCCTGTCTGTCCAAGAAGACTTTTGTAGTTTCAAACCCATTACACTGCATGGGCTAGAGAAACAGGCACAAGAATTAAATCTTGAGTGAATTATTTAATACAGAAGTCTCTGGCATTCATTCATATATAATATAACTGGTTATCAAGCGCATTTATATTCTTGAATGCCTGTTGTGATCATTTCTAGTCTAGCCCTTTGAAAAATTTGACAGAAGTGATGGTAGCTGGTAGTTCAATATTAAAGCAAACTACCTGCATTACACAAGAAAATGCCCTTTCCATAGAAAAGTAAAAAAAAAATAGTACTTTATAATTCTTTTAATCAAGAGTGTGTTTCCTGAGCTCAAACTATGCTTTGTCTCTGTCTGTCTTCACATTGTTTGTCTGAGATTTCTAAACTGAATCTGAGTAATAAGGACAAAGATTAGAAGCCCGAAGTTCAAGAGTAGCAATGTTTATTTGTATAACAGAGTTGTTTTCAGGGTTTCTTTCTGCCATTTGAGCTTACATACTCATCCTGAAATATAATGGTATAATCACTATTGTTTTGATAAGAAAAAATGCTTATAAACAGCAGTATAAACTGATCAAAATGTCCATCGTTGCAAATAATTCCACTATAAACTATTCTCATAATCTTGGATTCACTGATAAATTAATTTTGATAAGAGATTTGGCTGGGTTAGAAAAATTAGTTTGAAGCTCCAGAAGAACCAATACTTTAAAGTATTTTATAATAGTGAAGGAGTTCTTTCTTAGATTTTCAACATTTTCCATGTGAGGTATGACTATACTTTCTATTTCATAAACTTTATGAAGTAGATAAGTAGATAGATAGATGTAAACCAAGGAGGTCTAGTAGTGAGGGGAGGAAAAATACTTTGGCCTGAAAGAGATTTGGCATCTTTTCTGTGTGTTTATTTATTTTATTCCTTTCATTTGTGTAGCCATCAATCTGACAAATGTGACTTTGGATACTGTACAGTAAAAGAGCCATAAAAGCCATTCAAACATATTATAATATGATCAATATTATTAAAAAGACTACAAAAGAGAGCACCTTCAGTGTTGCAAAGACTGTGGTCATCTTATCAATTCTCTAGTTGCAACTGGAACTCCTAGAATTCCTTAGGTAGCATACTGTGAAACAGTGGTGAAAAAGAAAGATACCACAAGATGTATACAAAAGCAAGTAGTTTTGTTGTAAAGGAGTAAAAGTTGACTTTCTCCTAGTAAGAGGTAAGAATTACGCTCAGGTGAATACAACAACCTTAACAAAATCAGTGTTTTTTCCTTCCTTTGAGGCAGTATGGCTAGCGCTCACACTTGCAGAGAGACAAGTATTTTTTCTGGCTAGTGATATCTATGTACTTATCTAAAACCTTGCTCTTATCCTAGATACTCTTTTACCTTCTTCTATCTGCCTAGTTCCTCATTATTTTTCTCTCCAAAGCAGGCATTACAGGGTTGTTGATAACATCCTCACTGGATCTTTGAGAGTTTTCCACTTTCCTTTTGAGTTTTTATATCTAAAGAGCCACTGAAAAGGGGAAAAAAAGTTTAGGTACCTCTGGTTTGCTGTCTCAAAAATAAACTATAAAATTTTTTAGATAGGATATTACGGGAATGCTGACAAATCCAATCCTAGTTGCAAGTCTGAGCACCTTTATGAGCTAAACCTAGTTCTATTTGAACTTGGACTACTAAAAACAAGGCTTGAGATGGAGGAATTTGATTTTGAGTTTTCCTCATTCATTTTTGTTTATGAATTGAACTTTGTATTAGAATGGACTGCCATTAAGTCCCAGTTAGAAGAATTAATCTATTTTCCTTCACTGCAAAATAGTTATAAATGAAATAAATTGATTTTGTTCATACTAGTGTTCTCCAGATAATAAACTGTTTCCTCCACTGCTTTATGCACTGGATTGTTTTAATTAGGTCCATCCCTCTTTCCAAAGTAACACAAATCACAGTCAAGAGTTAGCTGGGAAACCTTATTTGGATGCTTCCAAATATAGGTTTCTAGATTGTTTTTAAAGCTTGAATCAGTCTTCTTTTAATGGACTAGTTGCCAGCTTTCTTCAAACTACAGCATTTGCTTCCTGTTTTCAGTGACAGTTCACATTCAGACATCCACCAGACTAACAAAATAGGCCTATATTAGATCTCTTTTGTCACAATGCAGGTGCCATAATGATTACACACTGGCTCATTTGTTGAACAAAACAAGAGGCAGTTAATTCATTTCAAATGGGGGCTTTTTGATAAGGATTCATGAATTTGTGAGTCAGCTATATAAAAAGAAGCATTGGTGCTATAAATATGATTTTATTTTGTTATCCTATATTTTGTTACCCTTTTGTTATACCTCGCAGAATACTTAATCTTTTCTGTGGCTTGACAGGACCATATTTAGGAGAAGATGGAGACTTTGATAAATGCAACATGTATAGTAACAGGGCTCTTTTTTTTTGGTCTAGTGTCTATTTTCATTTGTATAAATCGACTTTGACTGACCCAGATTGTTTCCAATTACTGCTATCTTTTATCCAATCGGCATAAACAAATTCCCAAACTAATTAAATTTATTTCATAAATTTGGAGGTTCAGGTTTGCGGGGTAATTTACATTTCTTAAACATATGTTTAGTGTCTAATGAGAAATAGTTAAACTATAACTATACTTCCTTAAAACAGAAATACATCTCATTGTATAGAAGGTTATGAATAGTTGAATACACAATCAGCTACACTGGTGCTAAGAGTAGTTTGGGCAGGATCAAACTTTTTCTCCTTTTCTGATGGCTCATTATCTTTAATCTAGATTTATGTTAGGCAGTCCTTTATAGCAGTGGTTCCCAACTTTTCCGGCTAATATTTGTTTTGTCTCTTTAAGGGTTGTTGGTAAGAGTGGTGATTGGTTCTTTCTCACAAAGCTTTTCTCAGGGTAGAGAGAAAGTTATTTGATTTGAATATATATACATTTTGTGAAAGAGAAGAACTCAGCCCTATGTGAACTGTCATAGTGCATGCTAGCCACATCTCTGGACAGAGTTTATTGAGTCAATGATCAATACAAATAATAATACATTTAAAAATTCTGATCACAAATGAAAACAAAGATTTTAATGATTTGTCTCTACCTAATTCCAGTTATCAGCTGTAGACTATTTGAAATAGTGAGCCTTCATCTCTTGATATGCCAGCAAATAACAATTTCTGCCTCTCAAGCTGGTGGAATTGTATATCCAGAGTTTTCTATGCCTGGTTGCTTTGACTTTCTGATCCTATTGCAGGTTTCAAGAGTTTCATTCATGATGATCAATATTTTAACTAGCTACATCACTGTGAGCAATGCGTCCTATCATAAAAAGAACAGATTTAACTGCATATGTATATGCCTTGGTGTGACATACAGAAAACAATTTAGCATCCTCTCCAATAGACAATAATAGTGCTGTCAGGCATATTTGTGACCATACATATCCTTGTTCTAAGACTTCAGTGGAAGACTAGGAAATCCTTGTCATTACTCATCACAATTAAGCAATCACTTTCCTTGGGAAACTTCATTAGCAGGTTGACAGACCTGTTCTTTTAAACATCCAATTCTTCTTTCTTTTGTTTACGGATAATAATTTGTCACATCCTGTATAAGGCAGCTTTCCCAAGTACCGTAGCCCTTAAGCTATTGCGAGGTTGTCAGATTTGCTCTTTATAAAAAGTTATTTATTTTTCTAAAGCTAGGGACTACTTTCACAGGCAGTAAAATTAAGTAGAAAAGATTTGCTAGCAAAAGAAAACAACTCTTTGTGAATACAGAATGTGCATTAGAAAGAAAAGAAGCAAAACTACCTAATATTCATGAAGGTTTGGAATGAATAGGATAAACTTAAAAGGACATCATTTGCATTCAGAATCTTGTCAACATTCACTGAGAATCTTTATAATCTTTATTTAATTTAATTTAATCTTTTATTACAAAAAACTCTTGCTGCAATTTGGCATGCATAAGAACACTGATTTTAGGAACACTATCTTCCAGCACTCTAATCATAGTATAGTTTGGTCAGAGATGGTACCAGTGTTAGAAGTTAGTGCCCACCCCTCTCCTAGGAAAAAAATGAAATATTCCAGGAAATATTAAAAGGCAGAATATTTCCCCTAAAAGAGAAATAGAAATCTTAAGACTGAAACTCAGCCGAACTCTTGCTCTCCAGCAGATAATTTGGTTATTTGGAAAACAATAGACTGAGCTAGCTTTATTTGCACCTAAAAGACCCTCATCCTCAGGTCATCATGGGACTGCCCACTGTCCACATGGCACAGACAAAAGCGGTAACCAAATTTGAATCATGACTCATAGCCAAATGGGAATCTGACAACCAATCAGGATACTTGTCCTTGCCACAGGAACAGGAAGCAAGGTCATAGCCCAAGAGGGCATAAATCTAGCCCTCTCCGTCACTTTCTGCCCTTTTCACCCGGGACTTCAAGCCTGGTCCACCAATAAACCATCCTTCCAAGCAGTCTCCATGTTTCCAGTGTCTTTCTTCCCACTTGGAACGGAACCCATATAGACATTTCTTCCAATACCAGCATCTACGATATGTTTATTAAAATCAAGGTATATTCAAATATCTACTGAGCTGCCATGGGCATCTGTGAACGAAGGCAAGACAATAAACAATGGATGGAAATTAAACAAGGAGAGAAGCAACCTAGAATTTAAGGATAAACATCCTAACAGAACAATTAATCTGTGGAATGGTTTGCCTACAGACTGTTGGGAGTCTCTCTGGAGACTTTTAAGAAGAGGCTGAGCAGCCATTTCTCTGAAATGGTATAAGGTCTCCTACTTGAGCAGGAGGTTGGACTCCAAGATTCCTTCCAACTCTGTTATTCTATGTTCTAAGGATTATTTTACTTCTTCTTATCACAGAGCTAAAAATAAAGTAGATATCTGACATACTAGAAGGGAACTACTGAGAAATCAAATGGTTTTCTAGAAGAGCAAAATCGGTGGATGGGTCTGAAAGCATAAGGTTCCAATCTAATCTGTCCTCAGCTTATTTATGGAGGGCCCATTTTGGAGCCCTTTGCAGTCCAACACACAGTTTCTCTATTATCCTTCTTAATATCTATCATAGTAAAATCTTTTTATCAGCATTTGCCTAAGTTTAAAGTTTGAGGAAGAAGGTAGGTTATAACCTCTGAGTTGGAATGGGTGTTGCTATTATGGAGATAAAGATTCATAGGCCTCAGATCAGGTTAGAGGTTGGAGAGCCAAAAAGGCTGGATTCTGTCTCAGTCCTGTAAATCAAATCAAATCAAATCAAATCAAATCTTATTCATCACATGCACAGACATACATAGTACAAAATTCAGTGAAATGTGTATAAAGGATGTGATTTACTCATGCCAAATAAGGGCCGCACCATGCCATCTTTGGAAGTATTCAGATATTCAGGTAGTCCTCAACTTGCAACCACAATTGGGACCACTATCTACCAGATCCCCTGCATAGATTGCCCCTGTGACTATGTAGGACAGACAGGGATGAAGCTAACCAAGATTGCAAGAACATAAGCGAATGCTTAGACAAGGAGACCTGAACTCATTGGTAGCCTCATATTACAATGAACAAGAACATACATTCAATTTTGCACTACTAAGATTTAGGCTGAGCCAGGATATTGATTGAAGCCTGGGAAATGGCCCCCTTGTCAGTCAACAGGAGTGCTGATTTACCAATTTATCAGGTACTTAGGACTTGGTTGCACAAGCAAGCAACAGCCAACAATTTAATAATTGGCCATCAACACCCCAATCAACAACTAAAAAGTCACACAAAGCCAGTAACTACATAAATACCATGCATAGAATAGCCCAAAGCACACATTCTGGTGAGAGAGAAGTTCCCTGAGGTTGGGCTTCAAAATGAATCTGAAAATTCAGAAGACTAAACCTCTGATCCCAGTGACCTACCCAGGTTGGATCCGGCAACATTATCCTGGGATATGTATATTTGCCTTCATTCGTGAGTATTATGTATGTTCAATGTTATGAGTTATTTAGAAAAATAATAAAGGTGGGATTAAAAACTATACAAAATGTGCCAGATTAACTATAAATTACAAATCTAATTAGAAAATCTTTAGACATACAGTATATTAGCTTTTCAGCATTCTACTTGCATGATTTATTGATTGGAAGGAAGGCATATAAAAACTTTAATCTGCATAAATTAATCTAACTTCTTTGTTAACAGACATACAGGAAAAGGCTAATCCTAATGTACTATATTTAGACTTGCAGCCTACCTCTCAAAGGGAAGTGTTGAAATTTAGTTTTGCTCCACAATTGACTGTATTTTATGCCATTGCATTTGGTTCCAAATATTTTGACTTAAATGGATTGTGAGTCAATCAGTAAATCTAAGAGACATATAAACTAAAACATAGCTGGAAAGCTCTCAGCATAAGTTGTGAGAAATCCTAAACCAGTTCTCCAGTCTGGAGCCTTCCCCATGTGTTGGATTATTCTAAAACATTTATGTATTGGCAACTTTTTATCACACACACACACACACACACACACACCCTCCAGTTATATTTCAGGGGAAAAAATAGATGCATGGAATGGACAGTGATATTTTGCTATCTTTTCTGATACATCATAGATAGTTTTGTACATTTAAGCTATAGTAGATTCTGAGATATCTTTATCTTGGTCATTCTGGGAATGGAAAATATCTGTAGCTTCACATATTGCCTGAAATATTGTTTGGCACGGTTCCTGCATCTTCCAAAGCAGTATTGTAGGCAAGAGGCATTGGAATAATCAGATAAGATCTGTGCCTCTTAGATTGTGTCTTAGATGACAGGCAACACTTTGGTTTCATGAGTTGGTTTTCTCTATGTTTATGGTTTGTATCTTAGCATGTTTCTGACACACAAGTATTTCCAGATGAATGGCTAGTGTCCAAATATTTGCTTTATAGCAATTAGCAATGAAAACAGAAAAGAAATTCTCTCACGGTCAGTCTCCCTTAATCCATTGCACCAGAAAGTTGCAATGTTATTTGCCATCCAATAAGTTTTAAAAAGCCAGAGAGCCAATGTGGGACAAAGAAAAGTTCAAAATATTACCTCTTCTGAGAATTTCTTGGGATAAGCTTTAGAATCCTTTTCATACAGTTGTTTCATACTATGTATAGCTTTATTTGAAAACTTAAATATTTAAAATAAAGGAAGTAACAGGTAAGTATTAAATTAATTTAAACAATGTGGACTAGAATATCACTTAAGTATGAGATAGTTGTGTGCTGAGGCTGCCAAAAAAAGCTAATGCACTCCTAGATTGCATCAACAAAGAGTTTAAGATCACATGAAGTGATAGTACCATTTTATATTGGACTGGTGAGAACCTGCTTGGAGTACTATATCAAGTTCTTGTCACCAGGATACAAAAAAGAAGAAGATATTGAGACCCTAGAAAAAGTGCAGAGAAGAGCAACAGAGATGATAAGGGATCTGGAGGCTAAACCATATGATGACTGGTTGAGGGAATGATGACAAAGTTTTGTCTAATTTAACAAAGAGGACTGGGGAGGATCTCAGTGGCTGATAGAGGTTTTGACCTAGTCTCCAGAAGTAATGGGTGGAAAATTACTAAAGAGATCTAGCCTACAATGAAGAAGAAATTTCCTTTCAATGAGAACAATTAATAAGTGGAATGGCTTACCACTAAAAGTTGTGGGTGGAGGTTTTTAAGAAGAGACTGGACAACTATTTGTCTGAAATAGTATAGGGTCCCCTGCCTGAAATCCCTTCCAACCCTATTATTCTATGTTCTAATCATAATGCCAAGTAAAGCAAAAAATCAGTAATTAATAACAACAAAAAAATTCACCAAAAGACTGTCCACGAAATAAAGCACAAAACCTACACCCTGAAGTCTGTTCAAAACAAAAGGATCTTCACCTTATATAGGAAAAGTTATTACAAGGGTTTATGTTACAAGATAATACTAGGAACATATTTATGATGCTGCAACCATAAGGCACAAATAAGTATCTCAGGGTAAGAAACTTTAGAAATTTTATCCTTTGCTTCAAACTTCAAAATTCCATATGTCCCCTACTGTTAATTAAAAGGATATAAAGCAAAGATAATTCAAAGCTCATGTTCTTCTATGGGCACTACTTTGTACAAAAGTGGATCTGATGTACCCCATGTATAAAAATTATTTCATTGCTTGCCAGTAAATGGTTATAGAAGATGGGGCTGTGGGCTTCTTTAGACTCCCTATTCATTTGTACTTCTAAATCAGATTTGAAGAAATCTGCACTGTCTTTCAAAAGTAAAGAAAAGATGAATGATTAATACCAACAGCACTGCATAATCTCAGTACTTGTATGTTTTTTTAAAAAAAGAAGGGAAGGATACAAATCACAAGATGCCAAGCTGCTGAAGTGATCTCTATTTGCTATGTTTGAGTATTCA
This sequence comes from Cerberus rynchops, assembly GCA_032468195.1. Lineage (NCBI taxonomy): Eukaryota > Metazoa > Chordata > Lepidosauria > Squamata > Homalopsidae > Cerberus > Cerberus rynchops. Next base: position 23,909 of record JANHFJ010000840.1, on the reverse strand, counting down.
AAATGCAATACTGCAAGTTTCTCTGTTTCTGTTTTCCTGCTTTTGTTGATTAGTAATCCCTATCTGTGGAATAACAGAATAAAAGAGTTGGCAAGGACTTTAGAGATCTTCCAGTCCAAGCCCCTGCAGAGCATTGGACAGATTTTTTTTTGCAAGAATTTAATCTAATCCTAGAAGCATATTTTTTAATCAAACCTCTATCTGAATGCTATTTTTATAGAGTGAATATACGGAGAGGATGTTGCACATATTTACTATGTAACACACACATATTAAAGTAATAAAAGCAGGTGGCCAAAAGTTTCAATAAAAATAAAATAAAATAGCTGCCTAAACAAACTGCCCTTGTTAATACAAATGATCTTTTCTGGGCAAGCATAAAAGAGGTCAGTTTATATATACAAGCAATACTTAATAATAACTAGAAGATGAGCATCGAAAGGCTATTTTATAATGTTATTCCAAATTTGGAAATTACACACCCCCTTTTTCTGTTTTTTATATTTCTATATTTACTTTAATTTTTTTTCTTATGTTGTGTAACTTCTGAGTCCAAATATATAATATTTGGATCAGTGGCCATAATAAAGAATTTAATACAATTGGATTTGACTAAGTAGGAGAACAAAACCTCTGAGTTTGCTTACTTACTTACGGTACTTACTTATGGCACTTACTTACAGTACTTCATAGCACTGATTTGCTGCCCCAACATAAGGTAGCATGTTGTTATGACATTTCAGCTGCTTCTATAAAGTTTTCTAAATTGATATGAGCCATGTTTTTAAACATGTTACTAAAATATTTAGTAAGAAGATAAGATCAGTCCTAAACAAAATACCTCATACAACAGGGCACTGGAAGCAATTGCAGATCCATTAGATTCCCTGATTAACCATGAAATGGTAGGGATGTACAATAATTCTTCATAGCTACTTCATAAAGTAATATAGCCCTTTTCCTTCTGAGGACCATGAAATGGCATGTATACTCCATGTTATTTGACCAGCAGTTGAAATAGCTGCAGAAAACATGTTTTCAGTGTTGTTTCAAGTGTTCTAAGTAAGGTTTTAAGGCACTACAAAAGACCAAGACAGATCTCACATCAAGAAACACAATGTTTCTTCAAATTTCCATTTTGCTGAAGCAAAGCCATCTATTTTCAGAGGCCTATGAAATGCCTTTTATAAGCTACTAAGAGACTTCAGGAAGATAGCAGTCTAATAAATTTAATAAATAAACTGACAAATGACACCATGGGACATGGCAAAATTTTCATTCAGTTCAAAATGGTTTATTCCATTGGCTATTAAACAACAGCTGTATATTCCTTAAGGATGAAGGTCTGCAATATACCAAAATTTAAAACATGTATTATTTTATAGATAGGGTAGTATTGGACTGAGAACTTTTTGATTAATAAGTTACCTTGAAGTGCTATATAAGATAAGTGTTTGAAAAGAGCACAGTTGGATCTCAAAATATAAATGAATTGGAAAAAGATCATTTGAATAGTTTGAACTATATTTTGGTTCTGGAAATGAGCATATAAAACCAAGCTGCATTTCTTCTTAACATTTGGAATGATGTTAAACAAAATCAATCCCACAACTCTATGAGTTAAGGAACACTTTGTCCTCTATGTAATGCCTGTATTTTGCTTTCAAACCTTTGTGAACATCTTTGAGGAAATGCCAAATATTTTGGAAGTGGAGGAGTTGATTATATCCTGGAGTTGAGGATGACTGTATCTCTGAAATATTGTGGAGAAATTGGGGTTGGGGGAAGATGCTGGCTCAAATGAACATAGAAAAACACCATTTTTGTGGTAGATCATTCTAGTTCTCATTGACCTTGGCATAGTTGCAAGAGTCATATTTTAGGTATATTAACTGTCCTTGAACAATTTCTCAAGTGTCTTAGGTACAAGCCTTCTTTCTTCTACATGAGCTATGCTAAATTATTTTTTTAACCTCTCCATCCTTGCCAAAATAATCCAGATAATTATTCATGTCCCAGTCACTTGATCTTCATTCCTGATGATTTAGGAGAACTCAGAGATTATTTTAAAAAAAATCTTAGTAAGGGGGAAAGCAAAACAAAAACAATTGTTTTGTTTTGATATCTTCCATCTGCATCGTTAATAAGGAAATTCAAAAAGGCATAAAGGACTTAATCTTTTTTTTTAAAAAAACCCCCACAGCCATATGATCCACTTTGGGTGAAGGCACATGCTCCAAGTCAAACAGTAAACCCTTCAAGGAAGTCTGCCTGTGTGTGAATTATTCTACTCACATGCATTAGCTTCTGTTATGAAATGAATGACCATTTTTATGATAAAGATACATATCATCAATTTATTTCATTTGCATATGAGTGATTTTTCTTTACTGAGTCACGGGATTTATATCTTATTTTTGTTTGAGAATTTAAGACAGAATACTTAAGGGTCTCTCCTAATTTTAAACATCTAGAACAACCTTATGGGAGAGGTTGAGCTATGAAATAGGGACTAGCCCCAAACCATCCTTGAAATCTTTGGTCAAATAGAGACTTAAACCTGAGTCTTCATGGTTTATGTTTAATGTTTTAAACCACCACATTACACTTCATCTGGATCTTTGAACATAAATTACTCGAAGAAGAACATCTCCCCCTCAAATTTCTTGCTTTACTGGAAATCCTGCCCAATGACTTAGGACATCTGATCAGTTATTAGTTTAGGGCCTGGTGTAGGGCCTTCTTGATACTCCCCCCCAATATACAATAGTTATAGGAGAATGTTTCTATCCTTTTTCCTGTCAAATATAGTATAGCTCAGCTGCACTATTGATTTTGCTGTCTGAAAGTCATGAAAATTCCAGTGCAATCTGAGGGCTATTTATGTCTGATATTTCTGCATTCTCTATGTGTTCATACAGAGTGAGTACCCTCCAAGCTCCATATGTTAAAAAAATATAACCTATTAGGAAGTGTCACATAGAGATCCACAAAGTTCAGAATTTGACAGTATTTAAAAGCCTCTGTTTTGGTTATGTTGGTGGTGAGCTCTTTATAGGATACTGCATGTTAGTTTCAATGTTTTTCTTCTGCAGATGTGTCATTGTTGTTTTTTTATTATTATTGCTGATTTTAATGCTGTGTGCCACCCAGTATCCTTATGGAGGCTTTCTACATCTGATAAATAAAGCAAAGGCAAAGTTAGAAACTGATTTCTTTTAAGATTTCTGTAATGGCTTTGCTGCTAACAGTATTGTTATACATACAGTATTACTAACATTATGCCTCCGATCAAGGTGAATGTGGAAACTTAATGAATTTGGCAGAAGCCAGGACCTCGGTTTTCATATTGTTAGATATACAATCATTGCAGTTAGCTGAACTCTCTCTGCAACTATGGTTCTTAAAGGAAGCAAATCACTTTCAAAGGGGTTGGCAGCTGTAGACATCAATGCATTTCTTGAACATAGAGCTTTGCACAAGATGCAACCTCAGCTGAACTTGAACTAAGTAGGAAAAGCCACATTAATTCAGGCATTGTCATTTTATACATGAACTCACACACCTCAAAGCTCTTGCAAGACAATACTAACAGTAAATAAACCATCATGAATTCATTGCAGACCCTAAATCCATCCTTATAATAGCATTGTTAACTTTTTAGTCAGAGTCACTGTGAAGAGCTTTGCTGTTTCGTTCCCATGCCTTTAGTTGGATTTCCAGCTTTACTTTATCAAGGGTGATTCCAATAGCTTACTTTAATTACTTTGCATATATTGTACAGTGGAGCTACCTTGCTGTGAAACCTGATACCTTTTCTCAGATTCATGCACTTTTCTCCAGAAAAAAGAGCAGAGCCACAGGGGGGCACTCGTATTAACAGATACTGCCGATAGCATATCTTTTCCAGGTATGCTGTTGATGGCACACCCAATCATACGGCTCTCTAGGAAATTTAAACAATCAAAATGATTTGTCATTTTTTATTATTTGATAAGAAGATGAAGCAGTACTGAGTTAAAAAGAAAGTAATCAGAAGGTGGCTTTATTGTTTGATAAATCTATGTTGCTAGAATGCCTATCCTGTAGAAAATTGCTTTTTCAACTATTCATCCCAAATGAATGAAGAAATGGCTGAAGAGTTTTGAATGCCTGGCTACTGTGAAAATCTGATAACTGCATCAGGGCTCAGTGACAATATTTTGCAAAAAGCGTAACTGACTTGTGATTCCAAAGAAGTCTCCAGTTGTGAGAGATAATGGAGAAAATGTGGGATACGGAAATGAGATACAAACCATTGATTTTTCAAGTAATCAGAGATTTAGATAGATATTTCCTTTCAGTGATTCTCTCCTTTGTGTTCTATTTGAATAAGTAAATGAAATAAGGAGGATAATACCATAAATATATAAAGATATATTCTTCTGTCACTATTTAAATGGTGCACAAATCAAATCAGGCATTGTCTGGATCAAAAAAACACAATTCTGAGCAAGACATGAATTTTTAGCACAGAAAATCTCACCAGCAATGATGGTTGTAATTTCTCCCATCTTAATATATCCTTTTAACTTCATTCAACTGTCTTAACACAGTTATTTTGAAATAACATACAATTTGTATTTACATAGTGATACCTACATATACCTCAATCTTGGCTTGGGACCTGGGTACTTACGGGACCGCCTGTTGCCACCTTCAGCCTCCAGCCGACCAGTGCGTTCCCACAGG